>PVIC010000132.1:75253-154087 GCA_004025085.1 Thryonomys swinderianus | reverse complement strand
GGCGGCGGCTTGCCTGGGCACCATAGTGAGCTCAGGGCCAGCCTGAACTACAAAGCGAGACCCTGTCTCAAAAAGCAAAAAAAAAGTAATTTTCTTGGTGCACTTTCAACATACATAATGATCACACTCATGATAGGGAAGGTGCATGTGTACATAATATATCTTCTTTTTCCCTATTTCCCTCCCTTTCCTTTAATCCTTCTCTTTTACCTTTATGAAACTACTTCTTATTTTCCTTCTATTCACATTCTCTCTTACCCCTATTTCCTTCCTTCTCTTCCTCCTTCCCTCTCCTTTCCTTTTTTCCTTTCTCATTTGGATATTTCTTTGCCCCCCAGTCCATAGTACTGTCATTGTAGCCCAAGTGGACTGAAATAGCGAGTCAATTCATCATATTCTTTTTTTTTTTTTTGAGACAGGGTCTTGCTTTGTAGTTCAGGCTGGCTCTGAGCTCACTATGCAGTCCAGGCAAGCCTCGAACTCAGCAATCCTCCTGTCTCTGCCTCCCGAGTGCTGGGATTACAGGCATGAGCCACCATGCCCAGCAATTCATCATATTCTGAGGTCTGGCTAGTGCAGTCCTAAGTAAGACACTAACTACTGAGGAAAGTAACCCACTTTGACTCAAAGATCTGGGGAGATACAGCCCCAGGAGATAAGTCATCAGCCTCAGTTGACAGTGATAGAGACACTCAGCTGCCACTCAGTGGCTTTGCACATCACGGAGAGGAAGAATCACCCCTTTCATTCTCCTCACAATTTCCTCTTCCTGAAGGCTATTATCATAGCCAATTAATTGGAAGTGGGTCCTGGTACATGATGATTGAAACTATGCAGAAAATGATCTGACCATATGTGATGTAACATGAGACTCTGAGAAGCACAGAAGACCTGGTGTCCCAGTCATTATGTGGGGCCTGCACAGGAGTTCATTACTGCACAGGTAGGACAACAATATCCCAGGTATCGCTGCAGTATATACACAAGCAGGAAGACAGTGACACATCTGGGGGCATGTTGGGAATTGTTGGAGCATAGACTAGAAAAGCAAGTGTCCATATGTTATGTATGGGCTGTCAGAAACATGTAGGGGGCTGAGGATAAGAGATGCTAGGCAGCAATACAGGAAAAAATGATAAGGCTCAGATTTTACAATTCAAAATATACTTTAAAGCCCGTGGCAATGGCTTGGAGAGAAAAATTTTGTTTGTTTGCAAAAGTCAGTCATTTGAGCTTCAAGAGCCAAGATCTTGACTTAAGCAATAAGTTTTAAAGAATTTATCAATGGTCTGCATGCAGCTTGATCTGCTATCCAGGTGAGTTAAGACCTCAAGACTTCAGGAATTGCAGAAAAGAATTAACGAAAAAGAAAGTCCAGAGCAATTCCCCAGAGAGCCTTCTCCTTCTTTATCACACATGGTTCTCAGAGTAACTATACAGGGTTCCAGAAATGACAATCTTAAGATAAGTGTAAACTGGTCAGAATGGTCTAGGCTCTGTTCTTGCTCCTTCTAGGACAGCATGTCCAGTAACATGTTAGTCCAACGAGTTCATCACCCCTGGATGTAGAACCCAGGGTGGAGGGTGCTTTAGGGGCCCCTCTGTGTAAGACACTCAAGACAAGACTTCTACCTGTCTCAGTCAGTGTTGCTGAGCCTTGAAGACTGGTTTGTCATAAATACTAGGCTTCTATTGTTCTTTGCTGCCTATCTGTGAGGAAGAAAGTTGCTTCATACAATCTGTTGTGTAAGTTTTCTGTCATACCACACATATACACATGGACTGATACTGGTGTGTGGCCTAGAGAGGTGTTTAGAACCCTACCTGAATTGATTCCTGTGCAGTGAATCTATATCCCAGAGTGTGAGAATCTGGTCTTTAGGAAGGGAAGCTGCTCCCTGCGCTCTGTACCCTGCACTAGGTTATCTGTGAAGGACTGGAGAGGGGACCCCGTTTCCCTGTGATCTCAGAAACTCGAGAGTAGAGAGGTACTGCTATTGTCTGGAAACCTTGTGGATGTCCTAAAGGCCACTGTGGCAGGGACAGTAGTGGATCTTATGAGAAGGGGCCGGAGCTTACCAGAGTGGGAAGATGAGAACTTTCTTCTCTCTTCTAAACAGCAATAGAAGTGGCTTGCCGGAGCCAGCCAGACAAAACAGTGGGGTCACGAAGTCGAGGGGCGCGGATTAAGAAAAGAGAAGAAGACAGGAAAATGGGTTCGGGAGGACCTCTCAGTCATTACTAAGCAGGCCCTGAGTTTATTCTTCAGTGCTCTTTTATAATACTTCTAGTCACGGTGCTTACATGCAAGGCTTACAATTGACATTTGTAGTTAGTGGTTAACATTTAGGTTTAGCATGATTAGAATCTAGATTTACAGGAACTCAAAATACCAAGAAACTTCTGGAATGTGCTCTCTGATTCTGAAACTTCTCCCCAGGTAATCTGCAAGTTTCTTATCTTATACTAAAGGTTAGCCCAGGCCCTCAAGGCGCAAGTTCTTTCTTTCTTAGAATACTTCCTGATTCCTATCCTTGAAAGGTTACTTCTTTTTGGCATATTATTTTATTTAATCACTAAAACAGTATCCTTTATCATTGATGCAGTCAGTAAATCAAGCAGAGATTGTATTAGAGGAAGAACAGCAAACTTCTAGTAGAAGGGTCAAGGGAAGGCGACTCTGAGCCAGAGGTTAAGACTTCTTTGATCAGGCATCCCAATGCAGCGATCCAGAGGTCGCAGATCATCTTGGGAGCTTGGAAGCATTGTTTGGTATAGTGCAGATCTCGCAACTGCTAGTTGGTGCAGCACCCAGTGCAGAACTCCAGGCCTGTAAAGAGTCTCCTCTAGCAGGGTCTGCTTCCCACAGTGGCTGAGAAAAGGGCCAAGCAATTGCAGAAGGGCTTCGGGTTGTGTCGCTTGACCCATGGCTGGGGTTTGAGGATGAGGAACACAGGCAGAGAGGCCTACCTCGGCGGGCCCTGGGGCTTTGTGCACACGGCCTGTCTGCTGAGCCAGCTGGGCCAGGGCCAGGGCGTGATGCAGACCCAGCCAGAAGCCAAGGCAGAGATGAGCTCCTCTGGGACCACAAAGGCACGGCCACGCAGGGCAGTTGCTAGGGCTCTTGATGGATGCTCCACTGTGACGCAGGTGGATTCTGCAGCCCTTCTAGCCTCGGCTTCAAATGCCGAGGCCTGGCCTCCTCACTCCCAGCTATGGCTCCTTCTCGGTAGATTGCCCTGTAGCGCTGCTTTTATCCACACAGCTGTGGCATCCTGTCTGGCCATCCACTGCCATCTGACCTTGTTTTGTCCCCTTTTGGCTTCACTGCAGCTGCCACAGTGCTGCCAGCTAACGAGGTCCCATCCCGCACTGTAGTCTGAGACAGAGTGTCTTCTAAGAGAGGCTTTAGTGCGACAGTCGAGCGGGAGCCAAGGGGAGGGGCGGGGAAGGGGCAGAATGGTGCCACAGCGCGAGCCAAGGTGTTTCTTGGCTGCTCCAGTTTAGGTGCAGGGGGGGAAAGAAGACGCAGCCACAGACAAAGTTTCTCTCGCTTTGTCTTCTCCGTGATGTTAGCACACAGACCTCCTCTCACGTTTCTCCCAGACAGTCCTGGGGGAGGACATCAGTGTCGCACTGTACACCGACACCTGCCCCTCTTGGCTGCCATTTCCTCTGTTTACCCTGGTACTGTCCCGCATGGCTGGTGACCAGCAGGGCCATCGTGACCCTGAGACCTTCTACCTCCTACCTGCTACCTGCTGTCACAGCCCATGTCCACACTGATGCCACGGAGGCCAGAGTCCAAGAACTGTACATCTGTACCAAGAGCACTGGTGACTGCTGATGGAGTGAGGTGAGGTAAGACCATCACCATTGGTGGTGTCAGTGAGTTGAATTGCTTCAAAAGCTACATGGAGCCCTAAGGCTGGCATCCGTGCTAAGACTTTATTTGTAAATACAGTCTTTGCAAATGTAACTAAGATATAAATTAAGGTGCAATTATACCAGCATAGGGCAGGCCTTTCATCTAGTATTGCTCATTGCCTTATGAGAAGAGGAGTAGTGTCACAGACAGACACGCTAGGGTTCACCCTGTGACGATGGGGGTGGGGGTGGAATGATGGATCTTGTAGTCGGGGGATACCAAGGACTGCTGGCAGCAGCCAGCTAGGAGCCAGTTGTGGGACCGACTCTCTCTCCAACCTGCAGTAGCGTCCCTGCTGCCACCTTTGTCTGGAACTTCTGGCCAACGGAACCAAGAGACAAAGTTTCTATTGTTTCAAGGCACCTAGCTTGTACAGTCGTTAGGGCAGCTGTGGGAACCTGGACGTGCCACCGCTCTCCCAAAGGCTGGCACTGTCAGCTGCTGTGGCCCCTGACCCACCAGTTTTCTGCAGAAGCGCTCACTTCACTTTCACCTGCTCCTTTGTACCCGGGATCCAGGCACGAGCCCATGGGGGGTGGACCCAGGAGACAAGTAACGACCCAGAACCACTCACTCTCAGAGCCTGTGGTGGCTCCAGAGCCACTGCGGGGTTCCACTTCCTCTTGAGGCGAGCTCTTTCCACCCCACCGCCTCAAGTGTGCCCGAGGTTAATGTGGAAGATTACGAGTTGTGCTGGGCTTTTACTCTGCATGTTTTAAATTAGAAGTGAACTTATTTCCTGAATAAACTTTCACGTACAGTGGCTATAAACCCATGAGGAAAGCAAATATTTGGGAAAAACCAGGAATTAAAATATACTTAAGGAGCTGGGCGTGGTGGCTCACGCCTGTAATCCCAGCACTCGGGAGGTAGAGACAGGAGGATTGCTGAGTTTGAGGCTTGCCTGGGCTACATAGTGAGCTCAGGGCCAGCCTGAACTACAAAGTGAGACCCTGTCTCAAAAAAAAAAAAAAAAAAAAAAAAAATATATATATATATATATATACTTAAGGAAAACATAAGAACCTGAGCCCAGCTAAGAGCTTCCTGTGCTCTGATGTCTCCAGTCCCCATCCTGCCTGCCCTGGCCGGCAGCCTCGTCTTCCTGGGCAAGGAAGGTATCAGAAAGCACCGGCTGCACCATATCCTGGACTGAGCTCCCTTAAAGGAGCACCCACACATCTCCCTCGCTCCATGCCGGGCACTTCGCAGGGTGTTTTCAGCCTGTGTGACAGCAAGGACAGCTCTGACAGCGGGGAATGATTGAGGCTGGTAACTGAGGCTTCTGCTGATGGGTTTGACTTTTGCAGGGCCTGCCTGGGTTCACTGCTCTGGAGCTTACCTCGGGGAACATCTCAGGAGGGAATGGACAGGTGCAGGGAGCTGGACACTTCAGACTGGGCCTGGGTTCTGATTGGCAACACAGTCTTCAGGTGGGTGGCACTGATCTCAACTCGGGTGTTATCTCCAAACCTCTGACTAAACAGTATCCCTTCAAAGATGCAAAGCACATTTAGAGTGAGGCCAGAGATCTTTTTAGTGGGGAATCTCCTCAGTGGAGAGAGCCACACAACAAGCATGTGACACCACCCAGGGCTGCCCATCACCTCGGCCTTTTCACTTAAGAAAATTCACCAAGCGAACCTAGGAGAGTAGCAGGGGCTAGAGGAGAGGGGGCACCCCAAACAGGAAATGATGCTGCTAGGCCCTTCAACATCCCTCTTTGTGTTTCCCTTACCTTTTTTCTTATTTTAGGGTCACCCTCCACAGAGGCTGGCTGCCCTGAGACAAAAGCCTCTGCTCAACAAAAAACATTTTCTTCTACCAAAATAAAAAGGAAAAGAAGAGCTCACACACATGTCTTCCCGCCAAATGTAGTTGCTGTTTACATTTGTGAAGTAGTGTATTGTTTCAGGACAACTTCAGCCCAAAACATTTTCTCTCGGCCGCCTTCTCTAGTCTTTCTACTCTCATTTTCTGTTCACTCTCTAAATTGAGACTGTGTGGGAGAAAGAATAAAAGATTTCATAAAAACTGGAGTGCTTCTGGTACAATTATCTTCACCATCTTGTCTGTCTTTCAGAACAGAGAAATTTCCATTTTGTCCCAGTGTGATCTCTGCTTCCTTGAGCCCTGGCTGAAGAGTGTTTTCAGGACTGGATGAGTGTCGCTGATGGTTCACAGCAGTGCCTCTGACCTCGGTCTGCCACCCAACAGCGGTCTGACTGTGACGCTAACCATCAACCACGTTCTCCTCACCCAGTCTCCTTACCTGTCTGGTTAGTCTGGCAAGTTCCTTATTAGCTCACCTCAGTCCCTTCTTTCAGACAGTCCCAGAAAGATTCTGAGGTGGAGGAGACGGGGGAGTCCTTGATAAAACCACAGCCTCCAGGCTCACCTCTTCTCAGGCCCTGACAGGATTCTGGCCCAGTTCTGGCTTCCTTTTGCCACAAGGCAAAGGACTCCTCACAAGGCACCGTCCTTAGACTGAAGGCCACTTTGTCCCTTTCCCTTTGCTTCAGTGTCATTGTCCCAGAGGGATGACATCCATCCCAAAAACCTCTGCCAGTTTTCTCCCAGGGGACTTAAGAATTCTCATGCAAATTAGAGTGGCATTTTGCCTGTCCTAGTAAGTGAGAGTCCCCCACTGGCTAAGCAGGCCACCTTCCTCCAATTCTCAGAGAAGCAGAGGATTTTATAGACTAATTTATTCATCCCTGATTCCAGTCATAAAGTGACACACTTATGTAGTAACCCACATATTGAAACAACTACTGTGCATGGTGTGTATGTGTGTAGGGGGAGTCTTCTAACTGTCCTCCAAAGGTTGTAAGGAAATAACAAATGAGTTTCTCTTTATAGTTCCTCACACCTGGTCTCTCTGTAGAGCAAGCAGAGCTCTGATTCATCGTTCATCAACTGGTTGGTTAAAATTGGAACACACCTCTGTGTCTCAGCTTTACGTCCTGTTCCAGGGAGAGATGCATGTTAATATTGGGAAAGGGCTGATGGGATTGGAAACCTTATCTGGGTTCCAAATCTCTGGGAATGCAAACCTTATCTAACCCTATACTCCTAATCCTAAACTGATTCTTTGTTGATTAACCAGCCCATGCACAGCTGCAAATTCCCTATGATGAGTGTTGTCATGTACATGCCTAAATATACCAATAAATGTTTTATTATAAAAATATAGGAAGATACTAGATGATAGATAGAAAAGGCAACATGTCCCAATTAACCCAAGGCTTAAACATGAACCAAGTATATTGCATGAGTACAGAAATCACAATTGCCAACATCTGTCACCAGAAAAACTCACACTTGATCGCATGGACATCGGAATTTCTTAACACATTGAAAGTAGCACAAACCAGGCATGGTAGCTCATGCCTGTAATCCCAGCAATTGGGAGGCAGAGGCAGGAGGATTGCTGTGAGTTTGAGGCTATCCTGGGCTACACAGTGAGTTCAGGGCCAGCCTGAATTACAAAACAAGACCCTGTCTCAAAAAACTAAAAACAAAGTAAGAAAAGAAAAGAAAAGTAGCACATAACAAAAATGAAATTCAAGAGCTGGGCTTGTGGGCAAGTAACAAAGCATTTGCCCAGCATGAGAAAGGTCCTGGGCTCCATCCTCAGCACCAGGAATAAAAGACACATGAAATTCAAGATGAGTAGGAAAAAGACTACTGTGTCTAAACAACTATTTTGTGTAATTAGTACTTAAGAAATAATAAAGAACATACAACGTATAAATTATATACTGTGTATGTGTGCACATGCTTCTCAAGTTTCTTCTTTTTCTAATAAGCCCCCAGCAGGACTACAAACACACACATCAAGGTAGGATAACATCAGCCGGCTTCAAATCAGAGAGTGGAAAGGATCCTGCAGGTTGGGCTGTTCCCAAGGATGAGGTTTTCCTTTTGTTCCCACCAGGTAGATCAGAGCAGTGAGTCACCCATGCATTCAAGGACCCCTGCCAGGCTTTTGCTGTCACCCTGTGTGTGTGGGGGGGGCTCCAGGATTCAGGCAGCAGCAGGACTGGATAAAACCAGTACCCCAGTGCAGAAGAAAAGGGCCGACCAGAGCCCTAGGCCCACCTGTGGAGCAGACCTGAGATTCCCAAGCTAGGTTCTCCATCAGGTCGTCTACTATGACCAAGGTGGCCTGGGCAGGGACTTCTGGGACTTCAGCTCCATCCCACAGAGCGGTTGCGCGTTCACTGCTGGGAGTTCCTGATTGGCATTGCTGATCGACTGATGGCTGGGCTTTTCTGAGACGCAGCTCAACGACAACAGAATGCAGAATCGAACTGGAGTTCAGCCTGGACTAGACGCTGATGAAAACGGAAACGCTGCGTGCCTCTGGGCTTAGTGCGCAAAGGTGGACAGACCGGGAGGACCTGAAGACAGGAGGGAGCAGGAAGTCATGGGTGTGATAAAGGGAATGAGCGTTTTGTGTCGGACTGAATGGCATTGTCCTATCTGTGGGCACTGGGCGTACCGACTGGGCGTCCAGAAGGAGCAAGTGGAGGGGAGGAATCTGAAGGTGAGTGAATTGATGGAATTTGAATTCCATAATTGTAACTTGAATTTCTGCCATGGGCTGGAGGCTGCGTTGCAGTCTTCTGCTACAAAGGAAGTGGAGGGGGCGGAGAAAATGAGAAAACCAAAAACCCTGTGCAGCGCGGAGTCGGGAGGAATGGAAGTGGGTTAGGGCATTATATAAGCCCTTCGAGGGAGGGGAGATGGTCTTTTATGCGCGTTCTCTTGCAGCAGCAGAGCGCAGCGGCAGAGCGGCTCAGGTTGATTTAGAGCGCGGATGACAGCGGCTTGGCGCGAGCGCGCGGCTGACGACAGCTCGGATCCGCTCGGTCTCCATGGAGACGGGCTGGGGCAGCGGCGGCGGCGGCGGCGGCGGGGCTGTCAGCGCGCGCGGCGGCGGCGGCGATCGCGCGTCCGCGGGGGTCTGCAGCAGGAAGGAGGAGGCCGGGGCCGAGACCCTCGCGGCAGACATGGACTTGCATTGTGATTGCGCCGCGGAAACGCCGGCCGCCGAGCCGCCGCCGTCGGGGAAGATTAATAAAGCTGCTTTCAAATTATTCAAGAAGAGGAAATCGGGTGGCACCATGCCCAGCATTTTTGGGGTGAAAAACAAAGGGGATGGGAAGAGCTCGGCGCCGACCCCGGGGATGGTGCGGAGCAGGACCCACGACGGGCTGGCCGAGGTGGTGGTGCTGGAGGGCGGCAGGAAGGAGGAGCCGCGCGGGCCGGGCGACGGCGGCGGAGCTCGGCCGAACCCCGGGCCCCCCAGAGCCGCCGCGCCCGGCCTGGGCTCCCTGGCCGCCGGCTCCGTGGCCAAGTCCCACAGCTTCTTCTCCCTGCTGAAGAAGAACGGGCGGCCGGATCCCGGCAAGGGGGACCCCGCGGACGCCAGCAAGGCTGGCGGCAAACAAAAGAGGGGCCTGCGAGGCATCTTCAGCAGCATGCGCTGGCCCAGGAAGGACAAGCGCGGCGGCGCCGGCGGGGCCGAGGGGCCGAGGCCGGCGCGCGCGGCCGCCCCGGGCAGCCTGGTCCTGCCCGGCTCGCTCACCGCCAGCCTGGAGTGCGTCAAGGAGGAGCCGCCCCGCGCCCAGGACGCCCCGCGACACCCAGCAGGTGAGCTCGGAGGGGGACCGCAGGCGCCCGCCGCCGCCGATCGCGCCCCGGAGGGCGAGGTCCCGAGCCCCGGGGACGCCCACGACAGCAGCCCGCGGGCGGAGGACGCGGCGGGGCTCCGGGAGCCGGGAGCCGGCGAGGCGCACGCGGCGGTGGCTGAGGACGCTTCCAGGACAGGTGACGTTGCGCGAGAGACCGTCCCCCTGGTCGACTCCGAGGGCGGCAGCGGCCGGGCGTCCGCTGTCCCCGACCCTTCCTCTGTCGATCCACCCTCAGACCCATCGGCCGATCGTATTTGTTTGATGTTTTCTGACGTGACTTCACTGAAAAGCTTTGACTCTCTTACAGGCTGCGGAGATATTATCGCAGACCCCGAGGAAGAGGCAGGTCCCAGCTGTGACAAGCACGCCCCCGGGCCAGGCAAGCCAGTGCTGTCTAAAAAGACCCCCGGAGGCGTGGTGGCCTACCAAGGAGGAGGGGAGGAGATGGCCAGCCCGGATGGGGTGGACGACACCTACCTCCAGGAATTCTGGGACATGCTGTCCCAGACCGAGGATCAAGGGCAAGGGGCCTCGGAGGCGGCAGCCAAGGCGGCCATGGTTCAGGACACCAAGGTGGTGCCTGAGACCTCCAGAGATGCCCGCTGCGCGGAGGCGGCCAAGGACGCGTCCTCCGTCAAGCGCAGGAGGCTTCACAGGGTCCCCACTGAGCTGCAACCGAAGGCGGAGCCCAAGCCCTCGGAGAAGGAGCCGCAGGAAGGCGTCCCCAACAGTGACGAGGGCTACTGGGACTCCACCACGCCGGGCCCAGAGGAAGACGGCGGGAAGAAGGCGGGCATCCCCCGGGACAGCGACAGCGGCGACGCGCTCTATGACCTCTACGCGGACCCAGACGCGAGCCCCGCCGTGCCTCCTGCCAGCGAGGAGCCGGCCTGCCCGTCCCGGTTGAAGCCGGTGTCTCCAGGCACCATCACCTGCCCGTTGAGAACACCAGGCAGTTTACTGAAGGACTCGAAGATCCCTATTAGCATCAAGCATCTCTCGAACCTTCCAGCCAGCCACCCCGTTGCGCCCCAGCAACCAGCCAAGAGTGAGTTGCGTAGAACAAAAATCCCAGTCTCCAAGGTGCTGGTTCGCAGGGTCAGTAACCGGGGCTTGGCCGGGACGACCCTCCGAGCAGCCGCACTGCACGACAGTGCCAAAAAGTTGTGAGGTCTGGAGACCAAGGTGGATGGGTGGCACAACCAGGAATACAGCTTTTCCTGGAAACCACTGGCGAAGTTTGCTTCCCTGAAGAAAGTGATTTAGGACCATCCCTGCTCCTGAGCCTGCACCACCGAGGTCCCTGGACTGGCAACAGGGGCAGGATCCACCAGAGAGGGTCTGCCCCACCTGCAACTCTCCTCTCAAGATAAGTCCCCGAGAATTATTTTTGAGCACTTTTTTCCCCTCTTTTTATCTTTTTTAAAAATGTTTTTTCTTTCTTTTTTTCTTTAACGCACTGAACACTCAGAAGTCACCTTCACTTGCCTTTGCAGAAAACAAGACAACCAAACCTAAGTTACAGTCAGGCGTGGTACTGGGCTGTGCTGGAGTCAGAGGACCTGGAGGGATCACTGCAGACTGGAGGAAGAATCCTTCCCTTCCTTTCTTTCCTTCCATTTTCTTTCCAGGAAAAGAAAAAAAAATAACCCTTTGCTGTCTTACTGTGTGGAAACCACCTACAAATCTGAAAGAGGCAGGTGGAGACCCAAGGAGGGCATCCTGGGTTGGCAGAAAAGTTCCCTAATTTCACTTGCTAGGTGTGCAAATAGGTAAAGATTTACCCTAGGAAAATAAGGGAGGGTTTTAGCTTGGCTGGTTGAGAATCTCTGGGGAGAAATAAAAGGCTTACAGAATAGATTTTTCTGGTTTTTGCTTTTGTTTTTTAATTTCCCTCCCACCCCAGTTCGTGCAGTAATCAGGATCAGGGAATGATTTCACTAAATGCCAATAGATGCAATAGTTTAGCATTTATAAACTGTAACCTTGTCATGTGTAGATAATGCATATTTTACAGTTTTCCCACTGTTAATGTTTTATAACCTGTCAGTAACCTAGAATCTAAAAATCTGGTCTTACAGCTAGATATGATGACTGTCCCCAAATCATCAAGGTTTCCTTTTTTTTTTATATACTGTAACATGAAACAATGCTGGTTTTGGTTTCTATGAAATTTCTAGTTCTTCTTCTTCTTCTTCTTTTTTTTTTAAATCTATTGTGTGGTTACCCTAGAAGAATGGTTTTGCCTTGTTTAGGTTCAGAGTCTGTTTCTTACTCCAAACCCTGGTTTTCAGAATCTTGGTTATATGATTGTGAGTCCAGCCATTCTGCAGTGGTCCGATATAAGGAGCACACAGTGAAAAACGATAGAAAAATACAGTTTTCTTGTCATTTGAATTTTGCTTCATGGACTTTTGGCTGAGATGTGTGTTCAGAATATATTGACAAGTTTATGTATCATAAATGCACTACACTAAGATTTTTAAAAGAAATGGTTCCAGTTATATGTATCTTTCTAATATTTCAGCCAAAACTTTTATTTCAGAAAGGGTTGTTATATATACGCCTTGGTAGTTTGAATGCCTAAAGTGAATCAGTTCTTCGAATGCTATTAGAGTCTAATGATTAAATTAATATCCTTTTTGAAATGCACTCCAGTATATCTGATCAAAATGCCAGAGGTCCTACTTGGAGATGATTCATCATATTAGGAAGATTACACATATTTTGGTGACACCAAACATATGTAAATGACATAAACACTTGGGCACTTCTCACAAAATAATGAACTATTATTTTGTTTTTAAGCTTGTTTTCTGTTTTGTAAAAAAAGAAGGCAAAAATTTAAAACTATAAAAATATATTTTAATAATATGAGGGGAGTAACAAAATAAATGGGCATCAAAGGAAAATGAATTTGAGTCAGTACCATAAAGCAAGTTGTTTCTCCTTTTAAGTGTGCAGTGATTCAGTTAGAAGAGGATACAGGTTTGCTGAATTTCTTTATGAGTCAGTTTAATGGTTTTTATTACATTGCCTCAGATCTTTAAGGTTATTTCAAAGTAACATTTTAACAGTTAATTTCCTGTCCACAGGGGAGGCCCTACCCAGACAGAGCCTTAACCTTTCTGAACACACTACTAGAAATTCATTCAAGTGTCTCACACATGCTCACGTGCTCAGCTGGTACTAACAAACAAAAAGAACGTCTACAATTATTTAGCTTTGGGAACACTTTGAAAATTATTTCTGTCTTTAAGAAAGAATTTTACATTTGATTTAATACTGGTAGTACATTTCAAACTACAGCAAATTAAAGGACATACATTTGATTTGTAACTGTAAACAAAGGGTTTTTCTTGTGCACTTTCCTGCACTGATTACATTCTTCATTGGATGATACTATTGCTGAGTTTGTTTATTTCATCAACTGTAAAGTGAAGAATACCTGAATAGCTGATGATAATACTTAGTAAAGGCAAACTATTTCTAAAGCACTAGAAAAAATTTTTTTGCTTTCACAATATGGGGACTTATTTCTACATTTACACAACTTTTCAGTCTTCTCTTTGCAGGTAAGAGAAACTGTTAGCAGAGTTTAATTTCTCCTGTCAAGTAATTAATTGTGAAAGATTTAAAACTTGTTTTATTTTTTTCAATTTTTTTCATGACTTTCTTTATGTCTCTAAGAAATGTACCCATACCATTCAAATGAAGGATTCAGGCAATAGTTTAAATGGCCTCCTCCCTTGGTGGGAACTCCCTGCAATGGTAGGAGTAGGGGTGGGTGTTCAATCTTTTCCAACAGGAGAAAAAGGTTGTATTTGCTTTTGTCTACTAAGAGCTAGTTTGTTTCATTTGTGTTGATCGAGATGGCCATCTAGAGCTTTTGTGGATGTACATGCCAATTTTTATTGATGCATTCTTTAAAAAACAGGAGGATTAGAGAAGGCTTTATTTGCTAATTGATTAAGGGAAGGATTACATCTGGGCATGTACTACCTTACCTGATATGTATGAATCTACAATATGTGGTGGATTGATGCCCTTTGGCTAAAGAGCTGCCCAAATCAGAGGGGGGAAGCCAAGTTAATTGTTGGATTGGAAGTGATCAGTTTAATACTTCTCCACAAAGACAGCCTGACTTTAATATCTGCATTACACATACAATGCTACTTGAAATATCTGCTCTAAGTTCTAATGATACTTGGTACATTTATTCTTCTATTAGCACCAAGAGGGAGAAATTTAATTCACTATAACATTTTAAATAGTCATGAAAGGAAATAAATTTTTATCATTTCACCTAATAACAAGGATGGAACATTGCTCTTTACTGACTTTCTTTATATATATTTTCCACAAATTATCTGCCTGTTTAAATACAAAGTGTTTATGATAGTAATGACTTGCCATTTTTAAAGGTTTTATCCATTCATCTCAATAACTGTCAAATATTTAAATGAATATTTGCTGACACAATTATCATGGAAAAAAGACTACAACAGGCATTAAGATTTTTTTGAATGATCTAAGAGTTTTAGTTATTTACATCATCATCAGGTTAGATTTCAAAGGCGACTGTTAACTGTGAGCTTTGTGTAGAGACTGACTCCTAACTTTTTGGCTCTATTTTCATCATAGTTGCTCAGTGACCTCAGATAGTAGGAATGGGACACTTGACATGGAGCTAGCATGTTCGGACCACAGTAGCATGTTGGAATGCACCCCTTGCTTGTTAGTCACCCTAAATTTCACCCTTGAAGTATGAATACTCTTGTCTCTGCCCTGCTTGGTTTCTGTTGAGACATGTCCTAGAACACCCACATTTACTCTGCTCCCCTTTCTACTGTTAAGGAATTTGAAAATTTTAAACTATCTGACTGAGGATGTGGCTCAGTGCTTGCCTATATTTGTGACACTCTGGGTTCAATCCCTAGCACAGAAAAAAATCTATTAAGGAAAAATATCTCAATTGCCATTTTTTACCAGCAAGATCACCAGGTAAGGAACTTGTATGGAATAAGAGAAAACCAAATGGCTCAGCTAACCCCAAGGAATGGGGTGTTCTCTAGGCAGACCAAGGAATGAATGTATTACTCAACTTTAGACATTTTTGATTCTTTACATGAAATATTTATAAAACACTCTGGGACCAAAGGGCTAGTAGGGAAGGCCAGTAGCTTAGGCAAGCAGGATGGGAAAGCAGAAGTCACATGCTGACTTCATAAAGGAAGGGGACTTCCACTGTCAGCACAGTATGGCATGTGACCCCTCCCTGTCACAGCCATTCATTTTGCAGCCCTGTCCTGCTCTGAAGGTTTTGTGATGGCTGTCAGGGGTGGCTGCTCAGTGGCTGCCTTTTCACTGTGATAATGGCTTAAAGGAGACTGTTGGTTTCGACAATAGCCACTTATAAGGATCATGATTATCTCCCTGCAGATAATGTTTTTAGAGGGTGATTCAGAAGACTGACTTCATGATTATAGAAAAGAGGTCCTTCTTGAATTGAAAATAGAAAGATTAAAATAGCCATGAAATCTCCCAAGCTGAAATGTTTTGATTGATGTTTACTTGAGTTCATTGCAACACGTATTCATGAGACATACGCTGTATCTAATACTTAATAAAAACCCATTCAGTGTGGGGCTCACATATAGCTCTGCTGTAACTAGACTTTTCTCATCCATTAAAATCACTTTTATTTTACCTATGCTAGCTTTTTTCCCCATATATGTTGCTTATAATTTGTGGCATGAAAGAGAGTGGGGTGAATGAAGCTACACAAATTCCCCTCCAGATGGTAATTATAATGACAATTAAATTTGTCAAATGCTATCTATTCATTGGCTGCTACTAGAAGATTTATAAGTGTTTATATTTAGTTCTCTTACTAGCCATAGGGGGTTGCAATGTTGTTTCCCTAGTATGACATATTTCATTTGTCCTTTGTGGTTTTTTTCTAATCTCCTTCTATCTTACCTCTCTGTCATCTCTCTCTGCATCTTGATCTCTTTTCCTAGTCTCTGGGAAAGGCCTATAAATTCTTTATTGTCACATGTTGATTTAAGAACCCAGAGATCCTGAAGTCATTAGCAGTTTGCTGTCAGCAGGAAAAGCTGACCCTTGTCCACATAGCTGAAATTAGTTTGATTCATAAAAGAATGGTGCTCAGACACTTGCAGGGAAACTGCCCCCCTTCTGGAGTCGGTAGGCTGACAGTTGGCCTTCTTTTGGGAGTAGCCCCTCCTCTGTAGTCCTCTTTCCCGGGATTAACATGGAAAGTGCAGACAGAAATCTCTTCTGTTGTCATGGTGATACATCTTCCCTGACAGGGTTTCAGTTATTCCAAGCACATCCAAATTGTTTTCCTACCTTAAGCCCAGTCAGGTCTTATGCTGTATGTTCCATGATTGTTGTTGATTTGTTTTGTTTTTGTTTTTTAAATCATAGTAAAATAATTGAACATGAAACATACACTGTTGATGGATTTTTAAGCGTACAACCACATTGTTAGCTTTGGATATATTGCTGTACTACAGACCTATAGAATTTATTCACCTTGGCATTTTTTACCCCCATCAGCCACACCCCAATTTCCCCTCCCTCAGCCCTTGGAAAACCACTTTTCTATCCCTTGATGAACCATGCAGCATTTGTTTTTGTGTGGCTAGCTCACTCCACTGAGCATGATGTCTTTCAGACTTATCTATGCTGTTGTATACTGCAGGACTGGCTTGGTTTTAAAGACTGAATAGTATTCCATTGTGTACCACATTTATTCAACTCATTACTCTGTTGGCAGACATATAGGTTGTCTCTATAACTTAGCTATTGTGAATAATGCTACAATGAAAAAAGGAAGAGAAATATCTTTTCAAGATCTTGATTTCAATTCTTTGGATGAATACCCAGAAGTGCGATCACTGGACAATTTTTTTTGTTTATTTAGGATGCTGAGTCCTGATTTCTACAGAGGCTACATTATTTTACATTCCTACCAACAGTATAAAAGGGCTCTGATTTCTCCACACCGTTACAGACACCTGTTACCTGTGTTGTTTGTTTACATAGTATCCGATGAGGTTATCCTTTGCCTTGAGATAACTCTGAACTCCAAAAAGAAGCACTTCTCTCTTTGAAAAATGGTGCATCCTATATTCCACCTATGCTATTGAATCCTGGTCTTTGTTTTCTGATTCAGTCATTAATTCAACGAACAGGTATTGAACATATTCTTGAGCAGTCACCACAAATGTGAGTATTTTATATTTTATTCTAATAATTAGAATAAGCTCTGTGTTTACTACAGTAGCAAGGATGTTGTTTTGTGCTTTATTTTACATTGTTATCTTTATTGTTCACAAGAACCATATAAGGTATGTACTCGCTCCATTCTTCAGAGGAAGAAAATGATGTTTAGAAAGCTTAAACATTATCTTGGCCAAAGCTATCAATTTAGTAAGTAACTGGGCAGAAACCAGAAATCTTACTCTACAGTTCATGCTGTAATGTTGTAATGATAAATCTGTTTTAGCCATAAAATTAAATTTTTGTATTACTAGTTTTAAGTAAGAAGCTGATCAAAGTCCTGAATAACAAGAGTCAAAATAGATTTTTATGATACTGGACACCACAAAAATGATGATAACTTTAGTTAAAAGTAAACTTTAGGGGCTGGGATTTAGCTCAGTGGTTCTGGCACCTGCCTTGCAAGCACAAGGTCCTGAATACAGGATTCCCAGTACAGACAAAAGGAAACTTTAAGAAAAGTATCTGACAGCCTTTAGATAATCCAAATTACTTACAAGTCTAAAGGTAGATCCTGGAATCTAGCAGGATTTCTTTCTCACTTAGACCTGTCAATATTTTAAGCCATATTCATAAATTATTTTAGACCTACACACTACCTGATCTGTATACAGATTTCACAATCTGATGACAGTTTTTCTCAATAATATAACCAGCAATGTAATTTTGATGGTGAACTCAATAGATTATGAACTCTGTTTTTATGGCTCTATTAAGATGCTACAGTACTTAATGAAAGTCATTTTTAATTTGTGTTGTCACAACTAGTGAAATTATTTTATTGACACATGGGCTACCTTCACTTGGCCAAATTTTTCTGAATTTTAGTTCTCATTTTAATGAGAAATGGCAGAATAATTTAATGGCAGTGTATGTTGTATTGAATTGTAAACAGGGGTGATTTTTGGAAACTATTCAGTAATTGAATATAATAATTTCATGCTTTAGGTGCAAAGATACATTTCTAATAACAAATAGCATTGGTTCCTACTATCTGAGATCCACTAAACTTTCTCAGGCACTTTCAGACCAGGATCACTTTATAAACTAAATAAGAAATGCTAAAAATAGCTGATCTGATGGTATAGGGACATAGAATAAATACACAAGAAATACTTGTTAACATGTCATTGAAATGGTCTCAGGTAGCCTGAATGAATTGTCAAAACTTGTCAAATATCTTTGTGATAACTATATCTCCCCACAACACATTTATTTCTAAACAAGGAAAGAAAAACTAACAAAGAGCATTTAACACTTGATTGCTTCTGGGATAAATGTAACTGAACACGAAGGATCCAGTAGTGGTAGATTTATCAAGAATATCAGGGATGGTCTTGGAATTATAAGCAAAGTAAATTCCTGTCCTTTTCACTTGTCACCAGCTCATTGTCAGGCTCAGTGAGAACTTCAGGTTTTGCCCAAGTTATTTATAAGAAGTATCTCTGTGTAATATAAGGAATTGCAGGTTATTTGAAAATAGCAACAAAAACAACCCAAACAAACAAAAATCATGACTATAATTAGTTTTCCTGAAAGTCAGGCATGTCTTTGAGGACAAGCTTTTGGCTATATTATTTTTGTGCACAGGAGAAAAATTGTTAGTAGGTTTATAGATATTATTTTTGTAATAGAATGTTAAACCCCTAAAAAACATCAAAAATTGTCTCCTAGAACTATGTTTTCAAAACTTGTTTTCAAAAAGGATTCTAAATAGCAATAGGACCTTTTCTTCTCTCTCCACTCTAATGGTTTAATGGGATAGATGAATTAATGTTTATATTTTTAAACTGTAAATATTTTATTTTGGGTATTTTGTATATTTGTTGATATAATTCCATTTTGTGCATATGTACCACTGTGCATGTTGCTGTTTTTGATAGTCACTCTTTTAATGAATGTAAGAAGCTTGGACTAATAGCACTTTTCTTGTTCCATTTGACCATCTTAACATGGCTATATAATGCTGCCATTTTAACTCTTGTGTTTAATCCAATCAATAAATTTTGTTGCTCCTTTGCATTTAAACTGAATACCATTGGTTGCTATTTTTTCATGATCAATTTTATTTCTAGCACTTTCAATTTTAGAAAACATACTAATGATGGGGAAAACAATGATGTACAGTGTATGCGTATTTGTATATGTGTGGCTGGTAGAAAGACCAACTAGAGGCCTATATTTCTTCTCATACTTTGTAAAATTGTTTTACAAAAAAGTATGAAAGATTATTTTTTTATTTGGGCAGTTGCCTTTTGTATAACTTATTTGTGATTCTGGTTCTGATCTGGTTCCTGAGGCTTTTACATAGAAAATCTCCATGCCTTATCATCCCTTATGAGGCTGGCTAATCTGCCAAATTAAGGCCACTAGAGTCTTTTTAAAGAGTTATTTTCCATTTTTTGTTTGTTTCCATTTTGATGATAAGTTTTCACTTCCTCTGCACAGTAGGTTTGAATCTATAGAGTTTTCAAACTTAAAGAACAAAATAATGAAGATGTGCCATTTTGTATTTGAGGACTAAGAATTGAAAATTGCGTAAGTTGTTCTAATGTATATGTCCTATAACACAGGCTTGCTCAGACTGCCGATGTTTACGTGTCTCTAAACACCCAGAGAATTTCTTATTTATCTGCAAAACATGAGGAATATTTCTACAGGTCAATCTGGTTATCCTGTCAATAATCACAGTAAATACACATTAGTAGAGACACAAATAAAACAAGAGGAAGCTCATAACACTTCTGCCTCCTTTGTGTTCCCACTCCCCTTTCTCACAGCCCCTTCTCTCCTTTAGAATTAACTAGAAAGTACTTTGGGGTAGCCTAATCCAATCGCCTTTCAATAAGGCATTGAGAAAACTGTATTTCAGAGATACTAAGAGACCTACTCTAAAGTCTTTGAAGTACTAAGATGTAGCAAAAAGTGTGCAAATGCAAAGGTCTGTTTTGTTGTCCTAGCAAATTGACCAGAGACTGAGTACTTCATGAAGCTCATAGTTCTGGCAGCCCAAGAACATAGTGCCAGCATCTGCTTGCATCTTCTGAGGGCTTCACAGGATACAGCAGCACAAAGCAGCCATGTGTGCAAGGGTGGCGAGTAGTAAATGCAGAGGAGACTCACAGAGGTGCCAGCCTTGCTTGTCACCACCTATTCCAGTGGAAATCAGTCCCAGGGAATCTGCATTAATTCATACTGAGGACGGCAACCCTGCTTAATTACCTCACACTAAGTCCTACTCTTTTTTTTTTTTTTTTTTTTTTTGAGACAGGGTCTCGCTTTTATAGTTCAGGCTGGCTCTGAGCTCACTATGTAGTCCAGGCAAGCCTTGAACTCAGCAATCCGCCTGTCTCTGCCTCCCAAATGCTGGCATTACAGGCATGAGCCACCACGCCCGGCACTGTGGTATGTGGTATTGATTGCTGGTGGGCGTGAGTCATGTGGTTACTGGGGATCAAACTCAGGACCTTGTGCTTGGGAGGCAGGCGCTGGAACCACTGAGTTAACCCTCCAGCCCAACTAAGTCCTACTCTTAAAGCTTCAACTAACTTGAACTGCCATACTGGGCCCAGGCCCCCAGCACGTGATCCTCTGGGTGACAAACCATATCTAAGCTGTAATGCTAAGTTTGGGAACCAAACAGAAGCTTGGTTTGAATTCTGATATAACATTCACCAGCTGTGTGAGCCAAGATAAATTCCTTATGTTCTGTGAGCTAGAGGTCCGTAAGATGAAGGTAATGCGATCTCAATTACAAAATAGTTGGGTACGTGCTAATTGTATCTAGTTGTTATTAACTTTCAGAAATATAGGGGCCCAAGACAGAGTATGTTTTCTTTTTTTGTATATGTTAACTTTAGTGCCTTTTGTCCAGAGCCACTCCATATAATTTTGGGGAAAAATCACTTCATGATTAAAATATGATTAGGACTGCCTAAGTCCCAGTGTCTTCTTGCTCGAGCCAGCTGTGGCGTGTGGAGACAGAACTGTTTTGCCTCTGGTCACAAGTTGAGGCCTCAATGGTCCTGTGATGCTCTGATCCTCAAGAGCAAGATCACATCAGCTGATTCTTTGAGAACTGAGTAATAATAATAAAAAACAAAAAGGTTTCACCTGGAGAAAGGACACGTTCCTTATTAGCCTGCTACCTCATCCCACCTACTACGTAAGAGCTCCTTGCTCATCTCACCATCCTCATAACCTAAGATCTTCACCCATGTAGGGTTACCACCTCCCCCCAAGTCACCTGATGTTCCCCAATTATTGTTTGTACCCATCAAATAGTGGCTACTTGCATTGTCTTTGTCTTTGCCCGTAATGACCTCCAAGTTCCTCACGTGCTATGAAACTGCACAAGTTTCTATTGTCTTCCTCTCTTTTGCCCTTGCTGCTCCCCTTTCTAGGCAGATCCCTTAAATATCTTTTGTTAAAGATATTTGCAAAAATTAAAACTACAGGGCCAGGGATTTACCTCAGTGGTTCTGGGACCTGCCTCACAAGCGCAAAGTCCCTGGTTCGATCCCTGGAAAACACATATAGCAATACTGGGTGTGCTGACTCACACCCACCAGCAATCAGTAGCACATACCACAATGCCAGTCCTGGTGGCTCATGCCTGTAATCCCAGCAGTCAGGAGGCAGAGGCAGGAGGACTGCTGAGTTTGAGGCTTGCCTGGGCTACGTAGTGAGCTCAGGGCCAGCCTGAACTACAAAGTGAGACCCTATCTCAAAAAATCAATCAATCAATCAATCAACCAAAATTAAAACTACATGGGCAGGGAATGAAATAGTCTTCAACAGAAAATTTGCTTAGGTGCAGGCAGAAGTAGATGTGTACTTTCTGGTTAGGATAAAGTTGACTAGGAGGGCAGAGAAGAACTGTGCTTGTACAAGAGCAGGGAAACAAATGGGAGAAAGAGGGTCTTACATGTGCACTGTTTTTGGAAATATCTGAAATTAAAAGGCTTCACACAGTTAGGAGAGAGTGAAGCAAGAAACCAAGGGTAGTGATAGAGATGGGTGGGAGAGATGGCAGCTAAGTGAGCAACGGAGATAAAGTCAGAGAGGGACTTACTGCCATGGACGCTAAGCATGTCATGAGAAGTGGCAGAACCCTAACTGACACAAGATATTTAGGTGGTTTTGAGCATTAATGGGAAATCATTTCTGTCTTTAATCTAGAAAAAAGTAACTATATGGACTTGAGAGACAGAAAATAACCCAAGCAAGAAGGGATTTTTCTCCTCCTATTTCAAGCCATGAAAGAGCAAGGCCTATGCTCTATGAATCAGCCACCCCTGACTGTCCTTGATTCCTGAACACAGTCCACAGAGTGAGCACCTTTCTGCCTCAGGTGGGATGTGGCCTTCTCTGGAACTTGACAATACTTACACAGCAGAGCATCCAGACACAAGGCAACCTGAGTAACCTGAGCAGTCCTGTCTTCTCTGACACTGAGTTGCTGGTTGGGCTGCACAAATGGACAGGTGTCAGTCTCCAGGGTGCACTGCTCCGTGAAATCTAAAATTTAAACACTTTCTGTTTCTTAAGGTCTCAAGCCCTGAGGAAGCAACTGTGAATAAACTGAGAATAATGTCTTCAAGGAATAAGATAATATCACAAATCTAAACCAAACAAACACAGCAGTGAAAAACTGGATGTTTTCAGCCGCCTAGGCCTTGTGTTCTCAGACTCCTGTCAGCTCTAACACACATCAAGTGCTTGTGAGCCACCAGGGGTGTTGGGTGGCAGGTGACGGCTGAGGAAAGGGGCTATATTAGTCAGCTTTCCATTGTTGTGACAAAATGCCCAAGGTAATCAACTTATAGGAAGGGAAGATTTATTTCAGCTCATAGTTTTAGGAGTTTCAGGGTATTGCTTCCTGGCCTTGTTGTTCTGGGGCTGAGGTGGCATAGAACATCATGGTAGGGGAGTATGGCAAAGAGGTCTGTTCACCTCAAGGAAGCAAGGAAGCAAAAAGACAGGGAGTGGCAGGGGTCCCCATATTCCCTTCAAGAACATAACCCCCAGTATCTTTCTTTCATGAGGTCTGCTTCTTGAAGGCTCCACAAGCTCCTAGTAGTGCCACAAGCTGGTGATCAAGCCTTTAATACATGAGATCCAAACCATAGCAGGGAAAGTCTAACAAATAAGAGACAAAAGGAAAAGAACCAGAACCAGGGCCTGCAGCCAGACCCATCTCTCCTTGTGTGGTCCCAGCTGATAGCACTGAAGTACACATTGGTGTTATATCAGGGATGCCCAACTAAAGTCATCTTCTTTTCATTTTCCTGGCTCTTGGTCTAAGATTTGAGAAATTTGTTTCCTCCCCATCTCATAAGAGATTTATACCCTTAATGCTGGGTGCAAAAGTGCCCTTTGGAAGGTCATAAAGAGTCTTCGAAGTAATTCATTATGCCATTTGCTGTCTTTATTTCAGCTTTGTTGTTCAGTGGATGTAGCTACTTTTTGGAGGACTTAAGGCCAACTCTTACCAAGTGCTACTATCTGACCAAAAAATCACATTATATGTGATAGTAGTAGCAAAATCTGTTATTAATTAGGGTTCACTACAGGAACAGATTGAATATTAAAAGATATATCATTATGTAAAGGACTTACTTAGTGGCTTACAACAGCTGCCTACAGAATCAGAGGTCGAAGGGTATAAAATTGCTGTCTGTACCCTGGAGAGCTGGAGGATTCATGGTTGAAGGTTGGAGCTCACTACAGAATCTGATATAAGTCCTCGGAAAGATGAAAGGGCTGCATTAGAAGGCTGAAAAGTTTCCCTTGGAAGCCTGAAGGAACTGAGACAAATACCCAAAGGCAATTGCAGAGACTGGAGCTCCTCAGAAGAAGAATAAGGGAAGACTTCTTTCTTCTTTCCCTTTTTATTCTTTCCAGGCTACAACCCTATTGGTTGGTGCCACCCACTTCCAGAGTGGGACTCCCCTCCTCAGATTTCAATCTACATGTCAATCATCCAGAGGCTCCCAGAGTTTTACCAATCTGCTAGTCAGAAGTCAAGCAAAAAATCACAACCATCACAATCTACCCCTTTTCAACTTCACAGCCAGACACATTTACTTAAGCCATACTTAATCTCTGAATACAATAGCAAGTTCATAAGTACACTTATATGATACAATTGTCCTGCATGCAAACAAAAATGCACTCACCAGGCCCTGGGTAGGTGTGGTGAGAGAGTGTGAGGCATAGATAACACAGATCCCTCTGCCAAGGCCATTTGAAGTTCTCCATTAGCTCCTGGATGCAAATTTCTGCCCTGTGTCTTTTCTTAGAGAACCCCAGCCCAAGATATGACTCATTTTCTAATGAAATAGTGAGCCTTAGAGAGCTTACATGTTTCTCCCAATACAGATGTTTGTATAGAGTTAAAAATATCTAAACCAGTTATGGCAGTGCATGCCCACAGTCTTAGCTCCTCAGGAGGCTGAGATGAGAGCATCATTTGGACCCAAAAGCAACATAGTGAGACTTTATAAAAGAAAAAGTTTTTTCTAGTTTTGTGAAAAAGGCTTGAGAGTATTTTGATGGTGATCACATTAAATTTATATACCATTTTACAGTTTTGCTAATCTAAGAACAGAGAAAGTCATTCCATTTTCTAATGTCCTCTTTAGTCTCTCTTTTGGAGAGGACAGAGAGAATGAAAAATAGTAAGATGTGGTATGATATATATCAACCTCCCAAACTGAATGTAATCACTATGTATCAAAAACATATATTGGGCTGGGGATTTAGCTCAGTGGTTCCGGCATCTGTCTTGCAAGCATAAGGTCCCAAGTTCAGTCCCTGGTAACCACATACCACAATGTCAGGCATGGTGACTCATGGCCACCAGCAATCAGTACCACATACCCCAGTGCTGGATGTGGTGTCTTATACCTGTAATCCCAGCATTTGGGAGGCAGAGACAGGAGGATTGCTGAGTTCAAGGCTTGCCTGGACTACATAGTGAGCTCAGGGCCAGCCTGAACTACAAAGCAAAACCCCATCTCAAAAAAAAAAAATTAAAAATCACTTTATGCATTTGGAAATTTTTCTTTTTCTTTTCTGTCAGTGCTGGTGACCAAACCCAGGCCTTCACCATGTTATACTCTGCACTGATCTGCATCTCTAACTGATGGACACTTCTTTAAGTGAAACTTTCAAAAACAAATCTTTAATGGACCAAAGAGTAATCAGTATAGATGATAGAAAACAACTAGAAGCACACAATTATGAAAACAACATAGTCCTCTGAGTACAACAAAAGCTCTGTGGAGTAAGAATTTCATCACTTCAAATGCTTAGATTATAAAAGAGGAAAAGCTAAGGATTAATGAATTCAAAATCCATTTTAATCAAATGTACTTAGTAATTAGTTAGAAAAAAGAATAACAGAAAAAGTCCTTGGAAAATGTAGGTAAGAAGTAATATGAAAAGAGCAGTTAGGATGAAACAGTAAGCAAAGATACCCTAATGTGAATCAACAAAGACAAATATTAATTCTTTTGAAAAATATCTAATAATACTTATTAAGAAAAAGAAGTATAAATATTTATAATGAGAGACATAATTTGGGGTTACAGTAGAGATAAAAATATAATGAAAGAATATTGTAAAGTGTTGTGCTGATAAATTTTAGAGCGTAAAGCATATAGACAAGATAAAACAGTAAAACCAGATGACAGAACCAGTGCTTCACCAAATATCTAATGGTCAGGCAGTTTCTGTCTAACGTGATCTCTTTAAGCCATAGAACAGCTCTCTGTTTCCTGTCTGCCTTGCTCTTGCTTTGGAGCCAGTAGACTACGGATTCTATACAGTGTGAGCCAAAACAAACCTTTCCTCCTTTAAAAAAATAAAACAAGAGAAGATATGGGAAACATTGTTCAATGTATCAGTCGAGGTTAGCAAGAAAAGGAAATTACAGACCCATTTCTCTTACAGAATGTACTTTTTCTACATATTAGAAAAAAAACAAATCTAATAGTGTATAAAACTAACACTACATCATAATTAAGTTGGGCTTATTTCAAGAATGCACATATGCTTTCCATTTAAAATATCTGATTAACAGAATTCATCACTTTAATGAATTGAAGGAGAAACACAAGGTATTTCAAAGTGTTAGTTTCCATGCTTCAGGCAGCTCTTAGTCCTTTAGCAGTTCCTACTCCAACACCTAATTCCTGTCATGTCCCTAAAACACTTGGCTCTTAGGATAATGTGCTTCTTCAAACTTTAAGTATTTGCATAGTAATGTTATCTTAAGCAAATACCTACTTATCATCTGATCTAAGACGCTTATAGATGTATTTTTTCATGTATCATAAAGCAAAAATTCTTCCAAGTGTAAGTGTAAGATACCAATAATTGAAAGATACATCTAATTTCAGAGGCAAAGAATTGTGCAGGTGTGCATCTTAAAATGAATAAGATGTTGATATATTTGCTAAAAATGTTTAACAATAATTGTCTTTTTTTCTCTGAATCTTCCAGATTCAGATAGCGAGTGTTCAGTCGTTTGTTTTCAGTAAAGAGTAAATCAGGCAAACACAACTATGATGTCCAACCTTAAGAAAATTGTGTATTGCTTTTTGTACAGAATTGTGCACTTCTCACCAAATGAACATGGGACAAACCCCCATATACATAAGGCTGTTTTACAACCTTCTCACTTTGAGGAAAATGGCCTGATGTACCCTCGACGTTTTCACCAATGGTTATCTTTCCTCCAGCAGGTCTCCCAAGCTGCCAGCCAAGAATACAGTGATGATCTTTGCATCTCTCTGTTGGGTGCTGGCACCTTTGTATTTCCCAGATGACACCCATTTCTCGTAGATTCAAGTCTCCTACTTCTTTCCAGATGGTAATGTATTTTTTAACAAATTCCCAACTTTGGCCCATAAGATTACATTTCAGAAAACTTGTGTCACATCCTGATTTCTCAGTCTTGCAGACAAACACCAGGCCCAGAGTGTGACTCTGCCCATTAGCATGTGGCTTCCTGAGTGTCAGGTAGCTTTCTTTTCCATAGCCTGTTGACTAGCAAGTCCAAGCCCAACATTTCATTGAACAGAGTTATAGTCTTCTGATAATGACAATTTTCAAGCTATGAGTTTTTAAATAGCAACACAAATTAAATTTTATTTGGCTTTTTTTAGATGGTATAGTGGCCTCAGCCCAAGAACTTGTATCATTTAATTGATTTTTCATTTTTGTATATGTTTCCTTTTCCTTACCATCTTCTTAAGCCTTCTTTCATACTGACTTTTAAATCAAAGTTCTCCTCCCAACAATTCGTTTATTCTCAGCTGAGGGAAAATCCTTGTTTTTTCAGATAGAATTGTCCTGGCAGTCTTACGTTGTTCATTGTTTGTTTGGTGTTTGTTTTGTTTTGTTTCTACGTCTTAATCATGCCAGGAATTTAGCTCAAGTGGTACTGCACCTACTTTGGAAGCACAAAGGCCTGAATTTGATCCGTGGTACTGCAAAAAAGCAGGTTTGTTGTTGTTGTTGTTGTTTTTAAGTCTTAAAAAAAGGGATTATTGTAAAGCATTTGTGTAGTTTTTGTTTCTGTGTCTCATGAGGCTGCAAATCCTTGGAAATTCCTGAGTGGTATGAATTCTCATGCTGCTCATTGTGGGTCCTTGGTCACAACTGAGTTCATGCTCACATAACTCGGGACAGAGCTGATCATGCCAGAAAGATCAAGCACATAACTAGAGGGTTGGGCTTTGAGCAAAGTGCCAGCCACTTGAGCCCTTGACTTTAAATTTCCAGGGAGGAGGAAGAAGACAGAACCTGAATTAAACCGTAAGATAAATACTCCTAGGATTCAATATACTAAAGACTTGGTTGCCGTTCTGAAGCACTGTAGGGAGGTGGGGGGACATTTACGATGTTGGACGAAACGAGAGGAAGTTGAATCATAGGGGTGCCTTTAAAGGGGATATGGGGACCATGGTACCTCTTTTGTCTCTTCATTTTCTGCCTTCCATGAGGTGAGTAGCTCCTCTGCCACAACAGGTCACGATGACCTGTTGTCTCCACATAGGCCCAAAGCAACAGAGCCAGCTGACTATGGACTGAAGCCTATGAAACTATGAGCCCAAATAAACCTTTCTCTTACTAAGTCAATTTACCTTGGATATTTGTTATACTAATGGAAACCTGACTAAAATAAATAACATGGTCAATAATTTAATCAACTGTGCCTATGTAATGAAACACCAATAAAATACCTCAAAACTAAGATTTAAGTGAACTTCCTTGCTTGTGACCATAACATTATGCTAAGGTGATGTGCCTCAGTTTCATGTACAGGACCTGGAAACCCTGTGCCTTGGATCCTCCCAGACCTAGTCCTGCAGGTTCTTCCAGATATTTGTCCTTTTTAATCATTATTCTAGATCCTTAAGTTTTCTGAGTCATTCTAGTGAATTATCAAGTTGGAGGGGCTCATGAAAACCCCTAAATTTGTATCCAATTGGTCAGAAGGCCAGTAGCTTGTGAGCCCTTGAACCTGAAGCTGGTGTCTGCAGACAGGGTGTTATTTACCCTTGAGCATGTGGATTTTATGTGGTTTCTGAGTGGTTAAAATCAGCAGTGAGACAGTATTACAGGACAGAGTGAAAAGAAAAGCTTAACTGAATCAGGTCCATATAACAAAACAAAAAAACTTTTATTTTCATTATATTGTCTATAAAGAATTAAAAAATTGATATTATGTTCTTATAGCTTACATGCCCAATTACTATATCAGCTACACTTGTTTTCTACTAATTCTGTGAGCTCTGTCTCTCTGAACCTTTAAAGGATTACTTTGCTAATGGCTGTTCACGGTTTTAACTGAGTATTCCTTAGATTGTGCTTTTGAGAACGATCTCTTCATTCTTCAGGGAAATGTGTAAGGAGCCGGTATCCACAGCCAGGGCCAGGGAGGCCAGGCGGCTGGCCCGTCTCTGCCTTCTCTTGTCCCATACTCCATTTCTGTTTGGCAGACAGGTGGTCGTTCTGATACATATGAGAAACACAAAAAGGAGTGTCCCCACTGGAAAATATTTCACGTCAAAAGAAGTCCAGCTGGATTCAAAACCACTTGTCCTTATTATAAGAACTTTCATCAAGGCAGAAAAGGCAAAGCTATAACCTAATTTCAACTGTTATAAATGTTTAAAAGGTTTGCAAAGTGGTTTTCAATTTTTTATCACCACTTGTGGGAACACATTTTCTCAGTTTAACTCTGTGCAGAATTTCAGAAAACCTAAAAGGGACAAGTTACAGCCAAGGACAGCAAGCCCAAGTTTCTAGTATATTCTCCCACATATGTTAACTGGAAAGCTCATCAGAAGTCCATATTAAATACTTTCCCCCTCTACTTTGTGCCTTCTACTAGGTATAATTATATGATGTATTATGACAAAAATGGAATGCTCTTTACCGTGCCACATATGCAAATCATGGTCCAGTTAACAATGGACCACGTATATGACTGCAGTTCTGTCAGGCTGTAATGAAGCTGAGAAGTTCTTGACTCTTAGTGACGATGTAACTATGAGAATGTCAAAGTACCACGTGTTCCTCATATACTCATAGTGACCCTGTTACGGGCTCCTTGGGGTCTTGTGCCTTCTATAAGAAGAATGAAACTGAAGTAACTCAGTACAGGAATGAGGCTTTTTTCTTACACTCAGACAAAGGAGAAACCATGGGGGTAGGAAACCCTGGCTGACCCAAACAAAGGGAAAAAGTGTGTAGCTTTTAAGGCATCTAGAGATAGGCAGGGGCCTGTCACCACTGAGCTAAATCCCCAGCCCAAGGCTCTGTCTCTTGATGCCACTGCATACAGAGGTGTAGTTTTAGCTGAGTTCATGATCTTATTTGCCATCCCTCTTCATGAGACGCTTGCCTCCTCATCATCTGAGGTCTCCACCTGAGGGTGTAATCTTTACTAAACTAATAAAAAATAGGTAGCTAGAGATTACTTTAGTGACTTTTCTATGCAAGCACTTGTCCCTTGTCATCTGGGAAAGTTCTTAATTGGGTTTGTTTTGTTTTTGTTTTTGAGACAGGGTCTCACTTTGTAGTTTAGGATGGCCCTGAGCTCACTATGTAGCCCAGGCAAGCCTCAAATTCAGCAATCCTCCTGCCTCTGCCTCTTGAGGGCTGGTTTACAGGAGTGAGCCACCATGCCCAGCACTGTGGTATGTGGGACTGATTGCTGGTTGTTGTATTGTTGTATGTGATTACAGGGGATCGAACCAGGGACCCTACGCTTGCTAGGCAGGTGCCAGAACCACTGAGCTAAACCTTTGGCCCCCTTAATTGGGTTTTGAAGCAGGAAATCACCCCCCTGCCTCAGTAAGTTTGACTTTAGTGATCCTTTGTTTTTAGTTCTGGTTTCTCAGCATCTCCAGTAACCACAGAGTCTTCACAGGCTGAGTTGACTTCTTACCTTGCCTTTTCCTGATGCATTATCCTAATTTCATAGCCCTTTTAACTCCCTGTGAGGATTCATGTCTAAAAGTCCACCGGAAGCCTCATTCAGTCATATGTGGGGCTTCTTCAGAGGTGGCTGATCTGGAGTGTCTGATGCTAGGATAGGGGCTGTGTGGTTGCTGAATTAGCCCACTGACTGGTTTGGCATAGTTCTGGGCCGGGATACAGGTGCCTCACCATGGGTCTGACTGTTACCTATCCTAAGGATGGGTAGACTGGATAAGATGTAAGGGACAAAACAGAGTTTTTGGTCCTTTGTCACTTGCTGTCTTCTGACTGCCATGAACTATTTCTCCTCCATGATGCCCCTCTGCCGAGTCACCCTGACTTGGAACTAGCCAACTATGAACTGAAACCTCTACAAATTGTAAACCAAACATATCTTTCCTCTTTTAACTTTGGGTGAGGGACATTCTGTCTCAGCAAGAGAGAAGTAGCTAAGACACTCCCACTTGCCTAGTATATCTGCTAACTCCAAGAGACTAAGGCTGATGTAGCGGCCTTAGTTCTGGTATAAAACACCCACTACATAGCTAGCTAAATAAAAGTAGGCTGTGCAGTTATACACAGCATCTAATAGTTGATAAGTATAATGGTGACTCTGTTACTGGTTCACGTGTTTATTACACTATACTTTTCATAATTATTTTAGAGGGTGCATCTACTGTAAAATGTTTCCTGCCAGGCATGGTGGCTCACACCTGTAATCCCAGTACTCGGGAGGCAGAGACAGGAGGATTGATGAGTTCAAGGCTTGCCTGGGCTACATAGTGAGCTCAGGGCCAGCCTGAACTACAAAGCGAGACCTGTCTCAAAAAAAAAAGTTTCCTATTAATAATATGCCATCTTCCCTGGCAGCAGCCTCATCCATATCTTCTTTACTGGGTGCCCAGGTTGCATAGAGGCCATGATGAGTGACTGACCTGGGCCATGCAGGCTTGTGTGAACACACTTAAGGACACATATGCAATGAGGACATTTGTCTGCTGATACGCTTCTCATCCCCATTGTTAAGTGAGGCATGGCTATAGTTGACCCAATTCCCTCTACTGCAATCCAGAGTGCTGTAAAGCACTTGGAAATGTTAAGATTTAAAATACTATGATAAAACTCTGCTCTCTGAATTGGGTGCTTACATGCACGTGGTTATACACTCTTGATTATTACAATCCCTTTTTAGGGTACAGAAGTTAAGAAGTAGAAACTACATTCTATGCTTCTTTGAAGCTAGGACACTGGATGGGATTTTAATTCTGCCAGGGAGATGAGCTTTGATTAGAAATTGAGTCATCCAAAGAACGTGAGCCTCAGGGAGAGTTGACCAGGGATGGAGTTACAGAGAGAACAGTGGGGTACAGGGCACCCGCTTTGCCGGTTTAGATTCTAGTAGATTTTTGTGCCAGTGGTTGGATGATGCCTCTTTATTGGAAGCTCTCTCATGGGGTATGATTCAGGTTCCTGAAAGCTCCTCCCAGCCCGCAGTAATCTGAGCCATGTACCCTCTTAGTAAACCCTCCTGCTTAAAGTAGCTGGAACATATTTCGCAGTTTGTCACTGAGAAGCTTGACCAGCACCACAAGGAGCTTGTGTTTCTAGGGTAACCAACCTTGTACTTTGCCAACTTGTCAACAGGCTTTGTGATCCAAAAAAGCCTTCACATCACTGGCTCAAGGGATGGGAAGCAGAGGAAGAGCCTGACCGGGAACAGTAAGATCTATGGGGACACTGGCCAGACCATTTTGAGGAGGTAAATCACCAAAACAAGCTGTGAAAGAGGAGTGGAACACTGGGAAGTAGGCTACTGCACTTGGCAGAAGTCAGGGACACAGAGTTCAGAATCCTAATTGCAGTGGGCTGAGGAGAGAGTAGATAATGAGAAAGTATAATGGGTGTAAGTATTTTTGAACAGAACAGGCTGCAAAGCAGAGGAAAGAAAAGATGATAAATTTTTAGAAGGACAGCTGTTTCTTCTTGTCTGCCTTTCTAACTTTTTTTAATGTGTGACAAGAATCTATAAATTCAGGTGATTAAAAACAAAGAGGCTGTGGAACAGGAGAGGTTGAGAATGGAAATAAGACGGAGTGATTGATAAAACCAAGAAGAGACAGAGACACAGTGTTGAGAGCACAGTGACCAGGCCCCAAACAGCAGTGTGATAGCTCAACAGCAGCAAGGTGCACAGGAACGAGGAGGAGGTGAGAGGAGCTGGGGTCTGGGCCGGGCTGCTCCTGTGCTCCAGTGCGGTGGGAGGCAGGCCATTCGCAGGGCAGCGGGAGGGGTCACAGCCTGGGCTGAGCATGGAGAGGCTGCTGGATGAAGTGGCTTTCTCAACAGCTGAGATGTAGAACTGTTCTGACAACAGAAGCGAACAGGAAGGTTCTTGGGAGGGGGACCCCCAAAGGCATGGCTGGCCTAAGGAGCATGGACAATGCTGTCATCAGACGACAGACCCATCTCACCTTACCAGTGGGCTAGGTTTGCAGATTTGCTGCCCCCCATTGAGAAAACAGAATTTTCATGACTAGTCAGTAACAGGCATGGGATGGTTTTCATTAGGCAGAAATTAAAAGATACACACTCAAAGAAACATTGTAGGCCAGAGGTTTTGTTTTTGTTTTTGTTTTTTTTTAGCAGTATTGAGGATCAAACTCAGGCTCTTGTGCTTCCAAGGTAGGTGCGGTGCCATTTGAGCTAAACTCTTAGCCCAAAGTAGGAAGTTAAACTCAGCTTTTTTTTTTTTTTTTGGTACCGGGAATCAAACTTAGGACCTTATGCTTGCCAGCCAGATGCAACAGCCCCAGCCCAACAGTGTTCTGTAGTATGACATGACACGTTATTAAGCAAGTGAATGCAACGATTGGCTTTTTCTCTGTCTTGGTGATTCTTCTCTACAAATGTTTGTAGTTCTGTTCATTTTCTTAAGACTTTCTTAATTTCAGAAGAACTTTGTTGCACTGATTCTTGATATTCCCCCTCACTGAGCCGGAAGTTGCAGATATTCTTCTGTAAACAATTTCTCTCAGTACTCCTCCACCATTTCCTCAACATCTCCACTCTCTGCCTGCAAGCCTATGGGCTCTGCTATAGAGAGAATGTCACCAATTACAGGATCAATCGAAGGGTCATGAGCCTCCTCACAGCCTTCAGTCCTTCTCCTTTATAATTTCAGGCTACACTTTCTTCCAGGCAGATCTCAGTGTCCTTAGAAAGATGTTGGCCCAAGATTTCTTCCCCACACAGGAAGGAGGCTGTAACATTCCTTTCAGACCTCTTTAGGGGTTAATTCTGTGTCTGAGACCCCCTAGAACCACTTCAAAAAACAGCTCATTGGTGTATGGCATCTTAAAGTTAGCTGTAACCTGCTGGTCCACAGGCTACAGCAGGGGAATTATGTTAGGTGGGAGAAACTCAACTGAGAGCCATGGAATTCTTCAGCTAATTCTTCTTCCAAATCTCGAGTGAGCAGGAGCTTCATCTATAATGAAGAGAATATTAAGTGTGAAATTTTTGTCCTCTAGATATTTCTTACCAGTAGGACAGAAAGTTTTCCTGATCTACTCAAGAATAAGTAATCTTGTTGCCCAGGGTTTTTCACTAGATCTCCACATGAATCCTAGCCTATTCTTCGTGACTTTCTGTTTCCTGAGCACTCTAGGGATCTCAGAGTGATAAAACAAGATCAGTTTTATCATTAAGTCACCACTAGCATTGGCACATAGCAATAAATTTAGCTTATCCTTCACAGGCCTGTGGCCTGGCAGTTTCTTCTTTTTCTGACTAATGTATGTTCTCCTGGCTAGGTTCATCACAATTAAAAACTTAATGAAAACAAAAGCCATTTCTCTATATCATCATTCTGAAGTGGTGTATGTAATTTTCATCAGCCCTTTTATGAGCACTGGTTGCTTCACCAGGCCTAGTTATGCAATAAACCCCAGTTCTCACTATAAAATTGTGAAACTACCCCTACTGGCATGAAATGGTTCACTGTTATCACTCATTGATGGATTATCTTTGGAAGATCTGTATTCACAGCCCCAGCTTTTTCACAGTTGTAGACTCAAATAGGTTATAACTTAGCATCTGCCCTTCATTTATCCACACTGTTAAAATCCTTTCTATTTTATCTAACACTGTTGAGCATGACTTACTGATTTGAATAACATCTTTTTTTTTTTTTTTTTGAGACAGTGTCTCGCTTTGTAGTTCAGGCTGGCCCTGAGCTCACTATGTAGCCCAGGCAAGCCTCGAACTCAGCAATCCTCCTGTCTCTGCCTCCTGAGTGCTGGGATGACAGGTGTGAGCCACCATGCCCGGCACTGTGGTATGTGGTATTGATTGCTGGTGGGCGTGAGTCACCACACCCAGCATTGTATGTAGTTACCGGGCTCAAACTCAGGACCTTGCGCTTGCCAGGTGCCGGAACCACTGAGCTAAATCTCCGGCCCTTGAATAACATCTTTAGCAACATTAGTTTCCTTATAAAAATCTTTTCTCTGTAGGATTGTTGAGATGGTGGATTTCATCATTCTGTACATATTAGTGAGAGCAGTCCCACAAATGCCACTCTCATATTTCTCCAAATTTCTTTCTTCCTTTTGATTGTGATTACTTTCTTTACCTTCTATTCCTTCCTTAGCATCTTCTCTACCTTTCTGACAGCCATTTTGATAGCAGTAATCATAGCAAGCAGGTAAAGCACTAACCAAAATTATGCCCACAAACATGTGCAACAGGACTCAGACTGACATTCAACATACATTTTCTGGCATCACAAGTCTTAGTTTACAAGTGCACAAGCAGCTAGCATTCCAGGCATAACCCAGGTTGCTAATATGTAAAGTGGGTCATAACTCAGGGGTCCACCATATTAAAATCTTATTATAATTATACTTTATTGTAGGTATGTTAATACAAAGAAAAACATAGCATATATAGGATTCAATACTACCCCATCTCAGGCATCCATGGAATGAATGTCTTTGAATGTATTGTCCATGGAAGAAAGAGAGCTACTACTATTATATAGTAAAAAAGAGGGGAGAGTTCCTCCTGGAGGTTACATCTAAATCTTGGCATTGATTGGACTAGACTGATTTGAGTTTCAAAGTTCATCCTTAAACCAGTCACCTAACCAGGGACTTGAATTCTCTGACTGGCCAACTCCTGTGATACATGATAATGTCAGATCCAATCATTGTAGCTAGGTAAAGGGGAATTCTGTGTGCTGAAGAGCCAGGCCTGGGCCACATGTTCCATCTTTCAGATCCGTGGTAGAGTCACATTCAAACCAAATTTCCTAGAAGCAAAAAGAAGATGAAGAAATTGATGTGGGGCAGACCAGGGGCTAAATGTGAGACTATAAGCATTCCTTCAAGACACGGTCACTGACCATGTTCTTAGTCAAGTGTGAGAGGGATTCAAGAAGACTAAAAGCCTGAAACAGCTCTGTTTTGAAGGTGAGGAGTCAGTTAAATATGAATAAAAGATTATGGTATGGACCATGAGGCTTTTAAAGGGTTTTGTTGTTGTTGTTGTTGTTGTTGTTTGTTTGTTTTAATTTTAAAGCACTTACTAGCCAACCTGGATTGCAAAGAAAAGAGGCAGAAATGTTAGCAGAAATATATCCACTTCTTACAGAAGTTCTAGCCAGAACCAAAGGCGCTCTGGATTAGCATTAGTGCAGTGATTGTCAGGAAATTCCTGCCTTCTGAAAGCACTTCTTTGGGACACACACAGAGCACATGGCAAAAAACAGCCAAGAAGCAGACGTGGTCTCCAGCCTTTTATGCAGGCAAATTTCCTCCTTGGAAAAATGTGACAACATACTTTGGATTGATCCCCATAGACAAACATGGTGGTTCACAGTGAATGTGTGTGTGCGCGCATGTATGCATGCACTATTTGCACAGCATTGCTGTGAGGGAATGGGAGTTGTGTGCCTTCTTTGATTTGATATGCTCATGTTAATCACATGTAACTGAGCCAGTACTTAAAATAGATGGCCCACCAGTGAATTAGCATGTGACTTGCACAAAATCTGCTTTCAGTTTTAATTTTATGTTCCTTCCCTTAGGATATTCTTAATAGCCGCAATAATGTTTCTTGATTCCTGGTCTCTTCCTGATCCCCAGCTCCTTTCCTTGTTCATTCCCTAGAGTAAACAAAATCCTCTCTACCATAAATCTACAGTTCAGTCAGGAGAAACTTTGAGCTCAGTGGTGAGCTGGGCCACTGAGGACTCCAGTAATCCCCATGGGATATTCAAGACTATGACCCATGAATACAAAGATGGAGTTAATTATGCATCCAGGGACTAAAAAGCAAGACCTTTGCTTATGCCCATTAAGTAAATGTGTGTGTTTCCTCACTAATATAGCTAGATATTTTAGAACAGTGTCCTAGGACAAGTTGTATCCACTGAAAATATAGTGTCTTCCTGTTACCATTTAAATATGAAGAATCTCCCAAAGTATGGCTGTGTATTGAAGGCTGCTCTCCAATGCTGTGGTATTCAGAGGCGGGGTGAGAGAAATGATTGGATCCTGAGGTGTTAATCTCATAAGTGGATTCATCCATTGATGAGTTCACAGCAGAATGAGCTACTGGGAATTGGGCCCCAGGTAGTAGGTCACAGAGTTGAGCTTTCAGAGGGTGTAGCATGGTCCCAGCCTCTTTCTTTCTTTCTCTTTCTTGCTCTCTCTGCTTCCTGGCTGCATTACATGTGCACTTTTTCTCCAACATTCCCTCTCATCATGTTTCTGCCTTTGAAGTGACCAAACATGGACTAAAACCTCTGAAACCATGAGCCTTTCCTCCTCAAATTGTGTCTGTTGGGTTTTTATTCCAGGAAGGAAACAGTAGCTAATTAACTTGTTTCCATTGTGTGACTGGGAGAATAATCTTTCAGAAGAGGCTCCCCCTTGCTCTGACAATCTTACTGCCTAAAGAGTAAAGTCTGAATCTTAGGCATGATTTTCTAAATCCCTCAAGATTTGTCTTCAAACTTCTTTTTCATTATTTTAGTCTTTCCCATTTAAATATTAAATTCTTCAACATCAAAATATTCAGAAAAGAATATAATGGGCATTCAGTTCCTGTAACCATGATTAGACTGTTCTTGGTTTGCTATTTTTGTTACAAGAAAGTCTTACAGGTACAGTGGGAGCTTGCTGCCCTTTGCCTCCCTGTCTAGGTTCAGAGTGGTTCAGAGCCAGAGTTTTCATATTCCTGTACCTATTGCCCCACATCTCAGCCAATCAAGCAGCTTGGCTTTAGTTAACTGCACATGAACAAATGTTTATACTTCCTTCAAATAAGGCAAAGTGTCTTAGTTACTTTTCTCATTGCAATAAGATACCTGCCATCAAAAGTTAAAGGAGGGAAGATTTACTTGGGCCGCAATTTGTAGAGGTTTCAATCCATAGTTGGTTGGCTCCAAGGCAGGATGGCCTGGCAAAGGGGTATCCCTGAGGAGAAATCAGCCCATAGGAAGCATGCATAGGAGAGTACATCAGCCCTCTTACTGTCTCATATTTGATGACGCTATCTGGCCTAGGGTGGGTGTAGCATTCACACCCCTAATGTAGCCAGAACTATACCAAACCAATCAGTGGACTGATTTAGTAATAACACACCTTGGATCTCAGCACTACCCACTCCAGATCCAGACCCCTGTGAAAAGCTCCCCCCATGACTGAGTGAAGCTTTAGGGGGACATCTACACAATCCACACACAGAGGTTGAGCTACAACCAGCTGGGATTTCTTTATTCCCTATTTCCTTTTTCTGCACCTCATTTCTGTTTTCTGTCTATTATTGCCCTTTGACCATGCAGCAGACTGGAGTTCTATGAACCTGTTGTGGTTCTGAGAGCTGTTCCACTCCAGAATTGCAAATCTGAGTAATTAAAATCTGCAAAATTAGAATTATTATACTTTTCTTTTAACAATGTATATCTATAGAGAATATACAGCATTATTTGAGATTTAAATTTTTATGTTATTTAAATCACTTGATGAATTGTATTTCAATTTGCTCTTAATTTTTTTTTTTTTGAGACAGTGTCTCGCTTTGTGGTTCAGGCTGGCTCTGAGCTCATTATGTAGCCCAGGCAAGCATCACAATCATAGCAATCCTCTTGCCTCTGCCTCCAGAGTGCTGGGATTACAGGCATGAGCTACCATGCCTGTGGTATGTAGTACCGATTGCTGGTGGGCGTGAGTCATCACACCTTGCTGTATGTGGTTACCAGGGATCAAACTTAGGACCTTGTACTCGCCAGCCTTGTTCTTAATATTTTTGAAAATCATTCCTATTAATAATATATATTTAATTCATTTGTCTTTTAATTTGCTGTTTCACTCCAGTTCAGGGATATATAAAAATGCATGAGTCCATTCTCCTACTGATGAACGCTTACTTTTTCTAATATAATAGTGCTGTGGGAGAACCTTTGTGCATGTGTCCTTATGGACTGCTGTGAGTTTTTCTAAGGCAGTGTTTTATCAATACCATGTTCTTCTAATACATCTTGAAAACAATACAAATGAGTACATAAAATAATCAATCAAAAAACAAATCTTACAATTACTGACAAATCCTCAAGAATTTACCATCATGAAACACATGGGGAATATTCTTTCATCTCACAGTTAAGAAAAGATCTACTTCTGAATATTTTTTTTTCCCAGTGAACCTTGAATTATAGCATACTAAGGAACTTGGCACCAAATTTGTACTTCAACCTGGAAACTACAGTACTGAATGGTTTGTATTTTATGCTCTAATCTCTCCTGGATTCTTTTTTCCTGAATTTTATCCCTGCCACCATTCTGTATGTGTATCTCTAACTGATGGGTTTGCCTGTTGGTGAGTGCAAAGCTGATAAGCATATGCAAAAGATAAAAGAGCAAGAAAAGGTTATTACTTGTATAAATAATGAGTGAACAGGAAATAATTCTCAAAGCAGCATCTACCTGAATAAAACAAGCAAAGGGCTAGTTTGGTGATACTTACACATATATATTCATATAGGAAAGACACAGCTTGTGTACAGATACACATAGGTGCATTCCTGAGAACCCTGCACCTTATGTTCAAATCATACATCTCATGTTCAAATGATGGCAGACAGGATAGCCTCTGGGTAGGGAAATTGATTATGATAACAAGCAAAATTTGCTCTAGGTCATCAAAAAAAGTAAGAGTGACTCTTTGAATTGGGCTGTTTTCTTATAAATTTATGTGGAGCACTTTATCTGAAATAAACAAACACATTTTTAAGGCAGACAACACTACATTAACCACATTGGGGATGATGTACATATGTAGTATCCTTCTAACCTCTCCATGCATAGGTGATTTTCAAAGTACTTATCCAGTAGCTAACGTATTAGTCTATGTGTGCACATCCTGGAATCATTTGTGGTGCACAGCATGAATAAATCAATGAATAAATAGGTAGATGTTTATAGCCATGATAGGCAGGTTAAAATGAGCTCATTCAATAAATTGTATCCATTATAGAATTCTGCCTTTAATTTATGTCAAGATACATTTCTCTTTCATAAATAATGTAGTTTATAATTTCATAATTTTGACATCCTTTCTGAGAGAACTAAGCTCAATCCTACACTGTCTAATCTTTAAAGGTTACAGATAAGATTGTCATGACTCCTTGACCTGATTACAGTGTTAATATATAAATCAGAAGGACAGTTAACAAGCTTGTTAAATACTCACTGCTAAGATGCAGGAACAAAAACAGCTAAGATAACTCTGACACATCTGAAAGAAATCCATTAGTCATTGGATTCTTCTCTTTAAAAAAAGATCAGACTTGTGAATGTCATAATCTTTTTGAAAAAAAAATTATATTTAAATCATATGTAAATTATCCCCACTATGCAGACAGTGACTAAAAGCATTTATTGTATCTCTCATGTTCAGCCAACAGGAAATGTAGGGAGTAACTAGTTCTTTAATAGTATTTTAGGATCTAAGATATTCAATGGACTTGAATGAATAGGATTTTCAAGTTCTATCATCTTTGCTGACTTTTATGCTTTGGAGTCTTTCTCCACCTCATTTTAATTATGTTTTCTACTTTATTTCATTATATATTTCTTGTGTTTTCTTTTGTTATTATGAAAGCTACCTATTCTCTGATGCAGAAAGTATTTTAAGTACTTTTTGGCCCTCAGCTATGTTTTTCTGCTCAGACTCTGTTTATATACACAAATTTGTTGGGCAATTTTTGATGACTTTGCAGGTCAAAATAATTTCTGGCAAAAAAAAAAAAAAAGGAAAAACCAGTCAAACCAGAAATTGTCTCTATTGAGCTAACCACTTATGGCAATCTTTGTCATTTTATCCAAATGAAAAATGAAGTAAGATTAAATGGATATAAAAAAAAAAACCTTCTTAGGGCCGGAGGGTTAGCTCAGTGGTTCCGGCGCCTGCCTCGCAAGCGCAAGGTCCTGAGTTCAATCCCCGGTAACCACATATAATGCTGGGCATGGAGACACGCCCACCAACAATCAACACCGCATACCACAATGCCAGACGTGGTGGCTTGCGCCTGTAATCCCAGCCCTCGGGAGGCAGAGACAGGAGGATTGCTGAGTTGGCGGCGGCTTGCCTGGGCACCATAGTGAGCTCAGGGCCAGCCTGAACTACAAAGCGAGACCCTGTCTCAAAAGCAAAAAAACAAACAAACAAACAAAAAACCTTCTTAAATTATTTTCATATGGATAGATTTATCTTTCATCATTGTAATGCTGATTTCTTTAGTTTGACTCTACCTCTTGCATTTTCAAAGTGCACTAGGCAGGGACAGAATTGACCCCATTGGGTAAACAGAGAGAATCCAAAATCAACAAGACTCCCAAGTGCTACTTTGCTAGTTTAACAAATTACCAACTGAATCTTGTGTATCATGCAGGAATTATTAATTTCTTTTTTTAAAATTTGTTGCCCAAATAACATTATAGAAAGATTTAAAATACAAGCAAAATCATCAGCGATCCTACCATCCTGATAATAATTATTTTTTTCCCAGAGAATTTGTCTCTAAGGTACTTTGTACCTGATCGCCTCTAACAAACTTTTTGCCCCCTCACTTAGTTAAAACAACAACAACAAAACTAGTTTCCATGAACACACACATTCAGGACATGGATGAAAGCATAGGATCCACTTTGTCCATTTGGTCTAGATCAGAGTTTTCTACTGCAGCACCTCGACATTGGGGTTGATAATCCTCTACCACGGGGGGCCACCCTTTTCATTGAAAGTTGTTCAACATCATCCTGAGCCTCTGTCCACTAGACACTAGTAGCATCTCAGTTATAATAACCTCAGCAGGCTCTAGGCATTGCCAAATGTCTCCTGAGAGTGGAGACGTGGCAAATCATATAGTTGAGGACCACTTGAGGTTTTATTGTTTGAGGAAATACATCATGATGAAATTCTATCATCCAGAAAGAAGGAAGAAAGTGGCTTCAAGTGGAACAAGAACCAGGCACTGAAGAAGACGGTCTTCATGAACCCTCATAATGAAGTGCATCCAACTGTTTCAAAATCAGGGCAAAAATCTTCATTCTCTGTGGGGGGGGATGTGTGTCTCCAACACTTATGTGGCTCTGAAACCTAACTAAAATCCCTTAAGTAAGGAAATAATACTTCACATGTTTTACAAATGAGGAAATTGTACCCCCACTAACAAGTAACCGGTCCTCTAGTAAGTGGGGGAGTTCAGAATTCCAATTCTAAGCCGAAGGCTGGTAAAGCTCACATTTTATCTCTTACTATTCCACAAGGTATAGAGTGTGATCCAGGCCTCAGGCTGGAAGCAGGCACAGCTGGAGAGGTAAGTTGCCTACTTATTCAGAGTAATGCGGGGCAGGTGGGATCTAGTTATTCTAGGAAGCTGAGTCTTTCGTTTGATTGTTCAAAGGATGCCAAGGATGTCATATTCTCATTTACTTTCTATCATGACTGAAGGATGGATCATGCTGGTCTAGGCATTCTTACCAAACCACACCAAGACAATATGGGACAAAAACACCTGTACAAAGCCCAGGAATGTGAGGAATCAGAGGTTCTGGAATCTGCCCGAGGCTGTGTGAATTTACAACCCCACAGAAGTCAGAAATGAGCAAAAGCAATCATTCCTCATGCTGAGATGGGCTTGTCTTTTTTTCTCTCCAAGAGGGAAAGAGAGAGGAGAATTCCCAAGAGACAGATTTACCAGTTGAGTCTTCAGAACCATACAGATGTGAGCTCTACAGGCATCTGCTAACTCAGTCCTGTGTTCGGCGCTGTGGGTAATGAGGCCGAGGGAGGGACTGGATTGCTCAGGGCATCCACTGAGATCCTTGGCTTCTGACTTGCAGGGAAGGAGAAGATGAGGAGGGTGACAACAGGCAAGGAAATTCTGGAAGAAAGAACTGAGGCATATAGGTGAGGATTCCATCTTTTCTACTCTGTGCTGGTGCTATGAATTCTCTCTACTGAACAGTCATGAAATCTTGTGCAAAATGTGTATTTTCCATTATCTTGTGCAAAATGTGCATTTCCAAAGGCTCAGCCTTTGGATGCGGGGACTAGGGTGGGGACTGCTCAGGGTGGGCTCAGGAAGCTGGCTCTCGAGGGCTGGTGCATTTATGTCGCTAAAATGATCATAAGAACACAGTAGGGCCCCAGAGTTTTAGCTCAGTGGTTCCAGTGCCTGCCTAACAAGCACAAGGTCCTGAGTTCAATTTGGGTAACCACGTACAACAGTATCAGATGTGGTGACTCAGGCTGACCAGCAATCAGTACCACACACCACAATGCCAGGCATGGTGGCTCACACCTGTAATCCCAGCATTGGGGAAGCAGAGGCAGGAGGATTGCTGAGTTCGAGGCTTGCCTGGACTACATAGTGAGCTCAGGGCCAGCCTGGACTACATAATGAGCTCAGGGCCAGCCTGAACTACAAAGCAAGACCCTGTCTCGAATAAAAGAACACAGTATTGACTGAATCACCAGGATATTCATCTCACCAGACACCCCACAATTAACAGTAGTTGCTAGCTAACGAGCCAGGTGATTTAAGTTGCTAATTTGCAGTTCTGGAAAGTAAAACCCAGGAAAGCAATAGAATTTGCCCAAGATTGACAAAGTAGCACCCAGCAGAGCATAGCTCAAATCCACCTGTGATTTCTGGAAGCCCATCCTCTGACCTGCCCCATCAGACTTCCTCTTGAGGAAGGAAGGCAGACTTGGTGAATTTCTCTGTTCTCGTTTCTTCACCGGGCAAAGAGCAATGCCCTTTGGAGGCAAAAGAATGAAAGTCTTCATAGTGGTTCACTTCAACCAGGGCCATCAATCTCACTCCAGGAGGAGTAGGGCAGACCTGGGAGAGATGGCTTCCTCTGTGTCTTGTGTGTTCCTTAGGATTGCTCCAGAGACTAGGAAAACACATGATGGTCCTCAGGCCATTGCTCAGGAAGGTATAGTTCACATTCTATAAGGAGGGCTTAGTGACTGCTACATCAATCTCTCCTAGGGGGATTTGGGAGCTACCACGTTGACCCTGTCTGGTTAGTCTTGCCTTTGCTGCCAAAGTCTGCATATGGAAAGGGACTCACACTGCAGCTAACTGTTTTCTGAGAGCTGGCATTTTGGAGATGTTCCTTAACTGTCAGTGCAGTTGTGTCCCTAAATCCTATTGTAAGTTGAAAATATCCTAAATTCAATATGTGTTCAATCCACCAAACCTACCACATATCCCGTAGCTGAGCAACACAGCATACTGTAGGGCATTGGTTGTGCCCCTTATAATTTGTAAGGCTGACTGGGGCTATGATTGTACTGGCCAATGTCACAAAGGAGGAGCAGATGGCATAACACTAGTGTGGGGAAAAATCCAAATTCACAGTTCCAACTGTGGCTTCTACGGAATGCATGTTGTTTTCCTGTCATTGTGAAATTTTAAAAATCATAAATCTGAGCCATTGTAAGTGAAATCGCCTTAAGTCAGTCTGTAAGTCAGTTGCCATGACTTTTTGCTTAACACCAACACAAGCACCAATGATGAACGCTGCCATGTTTGGAAAAGACTAGAAGTCAGTTTTGCAAGCCTTGGCTAGTGTTTGGAGGTTTGAAGTAAGCAAAGGAGAATCAAGAACTCTTTCCAAGAGACACACAATCTGAAAGGGTGGAGAAGTGGAAACCTGAGCCCCAAACCATGACAGGAACCCAGCAAGTGAGGGTCAAGTTGCAGAAGCCAAGAATATAAACCTGGTGAACACTCGAGCAGCATCACGACTACTAAGTGCAGCAGAGCATGACACACCATCGGCATTTCCCAGGAGCTTGTCCAATGTATGCTCAGGAAAAGGAGATACACAAAATCAGTCAATAATTTTTGGACTCTGAGGAAGGAGTGAGCTTTCATTTTCATTCAAGTTTGTGTATGCGTGTATGTGTATTCCACAGACATCAGAAAACTTCAGTCTTCTATGCTCTGGTGTTTCTATAGGTGCTGAGGATCAGATAATGAATGCTGTAAATAAATCATCACCCATGGAGAGAGCACTATGTCAACACAGTATTTCTATGTGTGAAAATTAATTTGTAGATGCATATATCAAGTTGCATCCACTTAAACCCATACTGTAGCTAATAAACTATTGACAACTGTCATTCTTTTTTGAAAGAACACACTATGAATGTAAAATTCAGAACATTTTCACTGGCTTTATAAATTATGTGACAAAATGCAAGAGAATTCATCCTTGTAATTAGATTATTACCTTGTTCATACCACTGATTGACTTATGAAGAAATTATGCTTCAGAAGATAACTTCAGTCCTCATTGCATTCAAATGATTTGATGCAGAATGGAAGAGTTCTGAATGGCAGGGCTGTGTTGTGGTCACTTTTGGTAGGATTTACTATAATTGGACTAGAGTTTTGATATAGCGTGGATTGCCTTGAAGTAACCGCATTCCTTTGAACAGAATAAGACATGTGTGGAAATGACTTATCCAGACAGTCAAAACTTTCTTCTGGGGACTTAATCTAGTTTTCTCTTTCAAAACTTGGGAAATAACCCAGTACAGTTGAAAATAACAACTGCGTAGCCTTTAACAATTAAACTTTCTAAATATTTTTTAGAAAACATTATTATTATTATTATTATTACTACTATTATTAGTGGTAGAACCCAGCGCCTTGAATAACTAGGCAAGTGCTTTCCCAATGAACTTGAACTTGTACTTCTTTACTCATCTCTTGTTTTCAAGAAATAACCCTGTGGGACTTTGTAATATATTACTGTACTGCTAAATTCTTTCTAAGACTGTTTGCAAAAGCTGACTGTGCATGTAATTAATTGGAGCTTGATCATTTAAATATTACCAGTCAAACAGGGTCTTGTGCTACCTTTCTGCAAGCTTTATTACACACTTGCACAGAAGTGTGGATTGGGAGCCTTTAGCTGGATCCCTGAGTACACGCACTCCTTGTTTGCTCTCAGCAGGATTTACTGGTGTGGTGATGGTTCTTCAGTGTGTTTCTATGTCCTGAAAGAAACATTGTGTAAGTTCAGCCCGCTGAACTATTGGCAGTTTTCACGAGTTGTTTACAGTGCTCTGATTTTTTCACACCCCCTTTAAAAGATCTTTGTATATGCTGATTGCGGAAGGTAATATTTCTGGCATCAGTAACCATGGCAATGAATCATCCTCCTCTCACAATTAGTGCCAGCTGCACTAGTGTCTCGCTAGTAGCACCCTGGTGTTTTGCTAACGAGCGACTTTTCATTTGCAGTGGGAGGACATTTCCACTTCTTCACATCTTCGCTTGTGTTTTGTTAAAGGCTCTTCCTTGAGAACAACATTTGAAAAGATAAATTCCATTTGGCAAAACCTTGATCCCCAAAGGAAAGAGTTCTTCTAGAAAACACAGTGCACAGAATGCAGTCCACAGAAGGGTCTGGGGGAAGTCCTTCCCCCACCCCCTGCTGTCTCTCCTCCGACCCTGAGCATACATCTTCCCTCAGTCCTCTACAGAGCACTTTCCATCAGCATTCTCCTTTGATTACTGGAGAAAGGAGTTTAAATATTTTAAAGATTTATGTTATGAATAATTTAAGAGAAATAAAGAAAGCTTATCAACTTTCTGAATTATGTAATGGGAGCTTTGAAATATGTCAGCATTCTGCCTTATCAGATATACATATTCTGGGGGGAAAGGGAGACTGAAGTGGAAATTGAAGCCATTGTTGTCCTTTATCTCATGACTAATGATGAGAGGAAGAGACACAAGCTTCTCTGCCCTACAAGAGATAAGAGCTGACGTAATGGATGCTTCTATCTGCAAGCTATTTCCACCAGCAATTGAGAAAAGACCCCCAGGCAGGGCTGCTTCTAGCGTGGGTAGCAATTTGAAGAGGCGTAGGAAGATTGATACCCAGAATCACTGCTGAATTTTCTCCTTTGTAGTAATTTAGACATGGAATGAGATTGTGTATGGATTTTTGGTGCAGCCACACAGGTCACTAATGGCAGCTTGCTGTATTTACATTAAGGCCTTTGCTAGGCACTTTTCCTGCTGCTTTGTGTGCTCTATGCACTTCCACTTATTTTATTCTTATGGTGATTCTTTAGCTATTATTATGTTCATTCTCCAGGGGAGAAAAGTGAGGTGCAGAGAGGTAGAGTAACTGACCCAAGGTGGTATACCTGGGTGGTAAGTGCAGAGCTGGCTCCTATCTGGGAACATGATACAGATGGCCTTGCCCAGAACCCTGGCACTCTGCCCTGAAGGAAAACTGATAGGAGGCTCCTTTTTGATCTCAGCTCTGCACTCACCATTTGTTCCATATGAATTTCTCTATCTTACTATGTCTCTGTGTCCTCCTTCCCCGGGAAATGGAAATCATCACACCTTCCTCCCAGGATGCTTGGCAAGGTTGCAAGAGAGGCAGCACTCACAGCTTTACAGAACTGCAGCATACCGTGCAAGCAGTGTACAAGCTGATGGAGATAGCGGTCTCCACTCTTCAATTATCATTCCTACTAATTAGCTTGTAAGTTTAACACTTGCAAGAACAAGAAGGAGACATTGACAAGAGTCCTGTACTGAAATTGCTATTGTTTGAAAATACCCAGTTTCCTCAAGGGATGAGCACAATACATTACTTGAGAAAATAAGCCTTAAGTTTCTTTATGAAAATGTTTAAACTGTGCAAAGTAAGAACGAGAAGCAATTGGCTAGCAAAGTGAGGCCCTTGATCAAAGCAAGCAACAGCAAGAATGTGGCAGTTATGCCATTGGCATCAGGATGCTATTAAAAGGGATCTCCGTGAGAGGCATGGTGGCACGACCTGTGATCCCATTACGCTGGGAAGCTGAAGGAAGAGAACAGAAAGTTCAAGGTCGGCTGGGGAACTTGGTGACTTAGTGAGACCCTGTCTCAACATTTACAAAGGGAGAGGGCGCTGGGTATCTAGCTCAGTGGTACAGCATCTCTGAGATCCATCCTTAGTCCCAGAAAAAAAGAAATGACTGTAGTTTCTCCTCATTTAGGAGGGGATATGTTCTAATGTTACACGGGAGCAATGCCTAGCTCCCACCCTGAAATGTGAGTTTGAGTTCTCTAAAATTGAAAAATGAATTTTAGGAATGAATGGCACAGTTAGAGTAGGAAAATTTCATTGAGAAAGAAAGATCCTGCATAAGAAAGACAGAAGGGGAAAAACCAGAAAGGTGGGTAAACTCAGAATTGTTTCTTCCAAGGGGAATTTATTGACCAAAACCACAAGGTGAGGTGAGCTCCAAGTGGGGGGTTCCAATAAGATTCAAAAGAAATGGACAAACCATAGTTAACCAAGTGGGATTACAACAAGTACAGTTGTTTAAGCAATACTGATCAAATGGGATCCAATGAGGAATCAACTCATATAGAGTTTTTTGTCAGGAGACTTTTCCAGGTGGGTTAAATTCCTGACCCTCTACCCAGGAGAACTGCAATCACTGCATTCCTGGAGAGGGGGCGGATCAAGATCTTGACCCTCCATCCTAGGAGGAGAATGTGGGCCTGGCAGTCACTGCTATCTGGGAGGGGTAGTTTCTTCATTGATGGTGTTGACCTGTGATAAATGTCTGCTTTTTTTCAAGCTTTTTGAGGCCCCATCCTATCTATCTACCTACCACGTCTAACTAGCTTTTCTACCTATAATACTAAAACCCCTAATGGAAAGTTCTAGAAGTAAAACGATTCAGAAATCTTACTTTGCATGCTGTTATAAATAGTATTTGGCAATCTCACACTGCCAGTGGATTCTGCCTGCATGTGAATCAGCATCCTGTTTGTCTAGCTTTTTCCTACTGTATATGCTACTTGCCTCTTTGTCACTTTGTAATTTATAACTTTCACCTTGTCACTTACCAGAGCCACTGTCAGGGCTTGTGTTCAAATTACCCTTATCTTGCTTAACAGCAACTCCAAAGCACTAGAGTAGTGAGGCAGGTTCTTACTACGGCTACTTTATGAACTTAACTTTATTTAGGAGGAAACACAGTAAATACGTAAGGCCTAAAGGTTTTAAAGAATCCACTATGCACTTTAGGTCAGCCTTGAACTTATTATGCAGCTCAGGCTGCTCTCAAACTCAAGGCAATCCTCCTACCTCAGCATCCTAAGTACTGGGTTTGCAAGGATCTGCCATAATGCCTGGCTGTTCATTTAGTATATTTTGACTATGGTTGTGTGCAGGTAACCACAGATAGCAAAACTACAGAGGGGACTGCTCTTTAGTGTAACCACAGGAGATAAGTTTTGTCAAAACAAAAGAGCATAACTGGCAAAGAATACAAAAAGAATTATATTTGAGAGAGAAAGGAAGGAGGAGATGGAAGGAGAATGGGAGACAGAGACCTGATTACAGTTATGTTTAATATTTAATGCATATCTTAGTGTTCAGAAAAATAATTCCTCTCTCTTCATCCCAGAAATGATGATAACCCTGATTTTACTCCTGGCTATTTTCCCCATAGATTAACAAATTTCATGAATATAAAATATAGTTATATAGCTTTCTCAAGTGGTCTAAAATAATCTCTTACTTTGAATAGAGATTCGTTTTTGAGCTTGGCTATTAGTAGCCAAAAATATCAAGTCCTTGTCCTAACTGTATTCCAGAATCAAACTGACAGGAGGAGAAGATGAAGACCTTGGCCTCCTCAGCAGTAAACCACAGGGCCACCAGGTTTATTTGTGTTGTCCTGCAAGACAGCACAACTCTATTTCCTTAGAGAGTGGACATTCACGTTGCAGGGAGGAGTCACCAATGCCCCCTCTGAGCGGCAGATACAGGGCAGACATCTCTATTGGCACCGCAGAGGGTGGGGAGCCGCACAGACTTCCTGGCAGCAGAGCGCTTTTGCACACACCTCTCCCACAGGGAAAGCTGCGAATGTCTTGGAAGGAATCCATGAATACATACTCGCAAGGACAGATGGTGAATGAAGGCAAGAGAATGTTGCAGTAGGAAGGAGATGAATTAGCTTATTAAGAAATCAGCTCCTTGATATCAAGTGGCATGTTTCCATAGACTACTACATGGGTTCACTTCACAGAGGAGAGGGATTTCCCAGTGTTTTGCTCTGAATTGTGGCTTTGCCTGTGCAGCACAGTTTCAAGGGTTGTGCAGGCGCCCCCTGCACAGCTTCTTGCTTAGACCCCTGCCCTTGCTCCTGCGGTCAGACAGATACCGCCTTCTCCTATCTTGCTTCTACCTGAGAAGGCGTGATGTGGTACAAGTGGATCACCATCGACTTGATTATTTCTGGCACGTGCAGGGCTGAAGGTGACAGAAAGATGTCACCATATGAGTAAATCTCAGGAAGTGGTGGGCACCATGGCAAGCTGGTGAGGGCACAGGTGAGAAAGAGTGGTGTGTCATCTTTTTATATACTGGGAATTGAAGCCAGGGCCTTTGTACTAACTTACAGCCTCAGTCTTATTTGTTTACTTATTTTGGTTTGAGATAGGGTCTTGATAAGTGGAGAAGACTGGACTTGAACTTGTGATGATCATGCCTCAGCCTCCCAGAGTAGATGGGCCAACACACTGGGCTTTAAAAAAATATGAAAAAGCAAAACACCTTCTGAGCTGAACTCAACCCCTGAGTTCACACACTGCAGGGGAAGGTAGGAAAGCAAGGGTCAGGGTAGAGACAGCCCAGGACACATCTGTCTCTTCCTCCTATATCTTTGGTACTGAGGAGTTAGGGGCAAACTTTCCATGAAGAACAAAATGTAAATCCCAGCAGCATCCGATCCCAGAAAGCACACAAACAGGGGAGAAGGGCCTGGAGTGCAGGACAGTGCAGCCTAAGTTTAAATGCTGGTTCTCACTGTTGCTGGCTGTGAGGCTGGAGGAAATCACTTTACTCTGGTTGCTCAGTGGAATAGAGAGAATTTTAGTAATCCCCTTGTGGGTGGTTGTGAGTGTTACTGAGCTGTTGCAGGTAAGGTACTTGGAAGAATGTTGGGCACAATCAGCTCTTACTAGCTTTACTAAGACAAATAATTCAGGGCCGGAAATGTAGCTCAGTCATTTTGGCACTTGCCTAGCAAGCAGAAGGTCCTGGTAACCACATACAACTACATCAGGTATGATGACTCATGTCCACCAGCAATCAGTACCACATACCACAATGCCAGGCACTGTGACTTACTACACCTATAATCCCAGCACTCAGGAGGCAAAGGCAGGAGGATTGCTGAGTTTGAAGCTTGCCTGGGCTACATAGTGAGCTCAGGGCCAACCTGAACTACAAAGTGAGACCCTATCTCAAAAAACAAAAACAAAAAAACCCCGCAAATAATTCAGACTATGTTTTGGCCCATTTTAATCTATGGTGCTGTAATCCCAGCACCATAGATTGAGTAAATTATAAACAGTCACACTTTATTTAACTTACACTTCTAGGGGCTGTGCAGCCTAGAAGCATGGCATTCAAGTCTGATGAGGCCCTGGTTTCGGATGGATTTTCAGGGTGACACGGAGTCAGCTGTTCTATAAAGCCACAATGCCCCATAGGTCTCCACCCACAGGGCCTCATTCCCATCTAAATGCAAAGACCCTTCCTGCAAATGCTGTTGTAATCAACACAGGAATTTGGGTACTAAGTTATTCATACATGAAATCTTGAGGAGTACCCTCAAGCCATAGCAGGTGTGTGGAAGGGTCCGAGTGATACAGTGGGATTAGATGTAATTCCTAAGCCTGCTAGATAAACATGAATTTGTGTGGTTTTTTTTGTTTTGTTTTGTTTGAGACAGAGTCTTGCTTTGTAGTTCAGGCTGGCCCTGAGCTTACTATGTAGCCTAGGTAAGCTTCAAACTCAGCAGTCCTCCTGTCTCTGCCTCCCGAGTGCTGGGATTACAGGCGTGAGCCACCATGCCTGGCAGAGTTTGTGTTTTTTAAAATCAAAGAATAAATTTTAGGAACAGTGGAGGTTAAGAGCAGGAAAAATTCATTGACAGAAAGAAAGCTTTTATCTAAGAGAGAGAGAAGGGGGACCAGAAAGTGGGCTGCCTGGAATCCCATTTTTCAGGGGTTTTTTATGGAGCAAAATCATGAGGTGAGGTGGGTTTAAGGTGGGACAAAACCATGACCAACCAATAAGATTACAAGTACAATATTAAGTACAATATTACCCAGGTAATTTGATTAAATGGGGATCAAATGGGAAAGCAGGTTATATATAGGCAATTTTTAATTTAGAATATCAAATATTGGTATTTATCTCTAGGGGATTTAGTAATAGTGTGTGTGTGTGTGTGTGCGTGCGCGTGCGCGTGCGCGCATGTTGTGTGTGTACCACTGAATGTACTTTTTTTTTTAATGTTGCTTCCTGGCTGTGCTGTTTCCCTGGGGGGTGGCTGTTTAAGGACTGGCACTTTGAAGGCTGGTACCTTGAGGGTGGACCTGTCTAAGTGCCTATCAGATATTTTCATTAACTTACCTACCCACAGCAGCTGAGGGATGCAGGTCCAATATGCACACCCTGTGCTCTTTCTACAGACAGTGCCCTTGTCAGCCTATGCCCGCCTCCCCCTCTGCCTGCGCTGCCCACCGCCACTATGCTCAACCGAATAGAGGTCTCCCAGGCTTCTCCAGGCTAGGATTTGATGAAACTGCTCTGCAAGTCTTGGTCAGAACCGAGCCGGCACTTTTACTTGCACACTTGCACGTTTTGTCAACTTTGCAGAGGTAGCGAGTAGAAAAGAAGAAATAAAAGGTAGAAAAGTGACAAGTAAAGCGTAACTAAGAAACATGTCCTGAAAGTTCTTTTTCCATGTCTGGAGTCAGCAAACCTGTTGCAAGGTGTGTTTAAACTCCTTATTCCAACCTTGGAGACGCTCACGCCCAACCAGGTGGCACGGGAGCTGAAGAACACGCTGCTTCTCTCTCTTCTTCCAAACCCAGTTTTGCACCCAGCCTAATCTTTGGCCTACTTTCCCCCAAGTCCACAGGAAACACCTTGCGGTTCCCTGCTCAAGGTAGGAGCTCTGACAGTGGAGAGGAAACTGGCGCTGCCTCCTCCCACTTCCGACTTCTGGAAGATGCCTCCTCCCGTGGGAGTGTTCTAGCAAGTGTCTGACATAGTTTTCAAAACTGTTTTCCATCCTCACAACACCATAGACACTGCTAGGAGAGTAATTTTTCCAGCATAAACACCCCAAACAGAACCTCCTGCCGCAGGATATTGTGTTTGCCCACTGACTTGTCTGTCTGCCTTCTGAGTCAACGATCTCCTGAACACAGGACAGCCTGTTCACGATCAGACTCCTGCCCCCCTGGCGCGGTTAGAGGTACCTCTGAGTGTGGTCAATCTTCAGTGAATGCACAAGCAGGAAATGGGTGACTACCACACCATGGGAGTGACTTGGCTTTTGTTCTGGGATGCCCAGGTTACATAGATTTTGTTACTGTACAAAAATGTCACAACTCTTTTGGTTCAAATGCCCCTATAAAACCTGGGGAAATGGAGCCACAGGCCCTCTGTAGATCTACACCAATTAACCCACTTGCAAGCCTCCTAGACACAAAGTGGCACAGTAGAGTGTGGTTGGCTCCTTGCTGACAAAAGTATTTGGGACAAGAATCAGCTTCTGTACCTTTTTTTTTGCTCATTTCATAAACAGCTCAGTAAAACAACTATTGTCACATTTACATTGTATTAGGTATTATAAATCACCTAGAGCTATTGCGAGAGGCAGTTTAAGTATATGAAAAAAATGTGTGTAGATTATATACAAATATATGACTTTAAAGGACTCGCATACCTGTGGATTTTGGTGTTATAGGAAATAATACTGGAGATGAAATATAAAATATTGTGTCTCCCAACCTGTTACCTGTACAATAGGCCAAGTTCTTATTCTCTAGAAATCAAAGTATGATTTCTAGGAACCACAGAGGTTAAGAGTAGGAAGATACTTATTGCTTGGAAAGCTCCTGGGGGGCAAGTGGGGTGCTGAGTAGGTAGCCCTGGGACCCCAATTTGCAGAGGAGCTATATAGGGTGAAACCAAGTGAATACAATATGAACAACCATGAACCTCCAATAAGCTTACAAATGCAGTCACTTAGGTAGTAATAGTAGTATAATCAAGATACAGGTCACGTAAAGATCATGGATGGAAAGAACAAAGATTCTACTAAGAAGTAGTGGGTCCAGAGGTTTTTAGTCACCCATTGGGGTGACTGTTGTCTATCTATACTTCATTAAGCCCAGAGTTTGTCCTTTGTGAAAATATGTAGATCTGGTCATCTTGTCCTTGAGACCTGGTTTTCACCCGATGTGTCTCAGTCACTGCTGTGGTATATTTTACCTTTGTCCTGACCCTCTCGTGGACCAGCCCTATCTGACTATAATATTTCTACCTAGCTCATCTCTCTATAATATTGGTATCTGCAGGGTTCCTAGAGGCAAGGATGACTGTATTACTATTTTTAAATATATTTTTATTTTAATTGACATACAGTGATACAGGGGAGCAAGTAACCTAAAGAAAGGAAAATATTATAACTCTCAACCTGCTAGGTATCCGAAACACGAGCTCGTGTTCTCTAAAACCAAAGAATGAATTCTAGGAGCAAGAGAGGTTAAGAGCAGGAAAACTTTATTGAGAAAGAAAGCTTCTCCCTAAGAGGTACAGAAGGTGGACCTGAAAGTGGGTGAACCCTAGAGACCCTATTTTCCAGGGTATATTTATAGAACAAAGCCATAAAGTGAGGTGGGTTCAGTGAGACAGAACTGTAGTCAGCCAGTAACACTGCAAGTATAGTCACGTAATATTGATCAAAGGGGGAAATGAAATCATATAACAAGCTATAAGGATTTCCTGTCAGGGAATCTGACCGGGGTGGATGGGCTATGACCCTGGTGCCTTCCCTCCCCCAGACAATTGATTCTAATTTAGAATATCAATCATTGTTATTTATCCTACAAGTATACAGTAGCCTTTCTTCTTTTGCAATGTTAAAATTGTTTCAATTGCCCTCCAGGGTTGGCTCCTTGATTGTCTTTCAAATTGTCTCCTCAAGGGCCAGCCCAGTCTCACTGCCTACAAGAGGTCTCACTAGTTTACCTACCTACAATAGGAAGAGCACATATTTATGGATACAGTGTGATAATGCATGTATGCAATGGACAATGATCAGATTGGGGTAATTGAAACATTTGTCATGTCAGATACATGTCTTTTTGAACTGTATTGTTAAAACAATAAACTCTGAATTTAAATCTTAAAATGGAAGTAGCTTAAAGCATAACAGCGTTAACCAGTTTTGCATTGTTTGCATGTGAGTAGTCCCAGTGTCACAGGATACAGACACCTTTGGGATACAGGACTTGCTCTGTGATGATGCAGGTTGTATGTGGGAGCTTGATGGCAAGAGCTTTAGTTGAGAAGGAAAGGAGAATGGGGAAAGGGCTTCAGACTGAGGGGAAAGAAAGCTGAAGAGCCCAGAGCTCTGATGATCAGACTGGCCCAGGAACAAAAGAATGGGACCAGCTTTTTTGGATTCACTGTGCTGAACTAAAGGCTAATAGCTTCCCACTGGGTTGTGAGCATGACCTCTCCTTTTAGGGGGTTCCTCCCAGTGTAAGATAAAGATCAGCAGCCCTTCTCACCCAAGGAGACATCCTGGTTTTCCCACTGCTGTTACACTGTAGTTGGTCCTTGCAGTAAGATGAAGGGATGGGAGGGCACATTCCTTACATTGTTTCCAAGGTAGGCATGGTACCACTTGAGCTAAATCCCAGGCCCTCCCTACATTGTTAGTGGGGGAGGGGGACACAAGTCTTCCCCTTTAGAGAGTAATGGGTCATGGATTAGGGCCCCAAGAGTCCCCACTCTCCTGCCCCATGAGGGATTCTTTCCTATTTGAATCTCTCCCTGCCCCTTATAACTCAGGAATCAGTTATCACCCTGATGACTCTTACCTGAGTTCCTTATTTATTCACTGGTTTGCATTATTTTCACTTGTTCAATGAGGGCCAGTATAACGCAGATGGAATAGCACAGCTGTTTGTACTGAAACAGAGGAAAGGATAATAATTCACAAAGCACAGGGGATGTGTGTGCCCCGGGTTGGGAGGAAGTGAGGTCTGGACCAATCTGACTCCCCAGCCAGCCCCTCTGGGCAGTGCCTCTGAGAAGAGCAGCCTGCAGGGGAACCTCTGGTGCTGAGCTGAGTGACAGCTAAGGGAGGGATATTCAGGAGGGCCAAGGAAAGCTGGGGGCAGGGAGCCAAGAAGAAGAGCAACTCCAGCCAAAACTAGAGCTAGTTCCCCAGGCCTGTGAAGTCCCAGAGGACTCTGTGTAAGGCTGTGGTGTCCCAAATCTGTCGCAGATGTGGGCTACTGACAGCTCTGTGTGTGTGAAAGATTGTTTCCACGATGAGACTGATGGTGCAGGAGCTTGAAGAGAAACTGCTGCTAGCGGAGTGTGACTGGGTCCAGAATGATGAAGACCACAAGAAACTGCAAACTCAGTTTGCAGCCTGGGACTTTGGGGAAAAGTGAAGAGAAGAAAATCATGTATAGAAGATGGTACAAGTAAGATGAGAAGTGTGACATAGAATTCTAAAGAGACTTCCCACCCAAATACTCTGTACCCCTCCTGAAGAGTCTAGATTGTTTCAGTGGCATTAGAAAAGGTTTTATGGGGAGTAATAGTGATATGGAGGAATAAATGTAACTATTAATCTGTTAGATATCAAATACACCATCTTCCTGTTCCCCCCAAATTAAAGAATGAACTCCAAGAAACAATGGAGGTTAAGGAGGGGGGAACCACCTTTATTGAGAGAGAGAGAGCTTTTTAAAGATAGGAGGGGGCCCCAAAGTGGGTTACCAATGAGCATATTTTTCAAAGGATGTTTTATAGAACAAAATCACAAGTTAGGTACAATGTGGGTCAAAATTATGACCAACTAATAAGATTATAAAGATAGCCACTTAGGTAATATTGATCCAGTGGGGAAGTGGGTCGTATAACAAGTGTGCACAGAAAGAACAAAGTCCTTCTTTAAGAAGGGATGGATCAGGGTGGAGGGGGTCCTTATCACACACCTGGGTGATTGATATCCATTTAGACTTTCCTGAACCAAGTGACACCAATTATCTTGTAATATGTAGGTCTGGTTATTCTCTTTATCTTCAGGCCTGGCCTTCAACAGTTGTGCCTCCAGCTGCAATTGTGATATGTTCTCATCCTTTGCAATGATTCCCTCAGAAGCCTATCACTGTCTGATTATGTATAGTATTTCTGCCTCATTTAGCTGTCTATAATAATGGGAGGTCTGCCCACAGAATGATCTAGCAAATCTACCAGTTGTACAGCATCTCCAAGTTGCAAAGTGATTTTAAGTAGATTGTTGCATTTATTGCCTGCCCAGGCCCTTAGAGGAACAGAGGGAAAGAATTATTCTCAATTAACTCATGAAAAACTTACCATAGTTTTTCTAATCTAGATAGTTATATTAGTCTTTTCCCTATCACAAAGAAAAAATATAAATAACATTTTTTTTTAGACAGGGTCTCACTTTATAGTTCAGGCTGACCTTGAGCTCACTATGTAGCCCAGGCAAGCCTCGATCTCACAGCAATCCTCCTGTCTCTGGTTCCCATGTTCTGGGACTATAGGCATGAGCCACCATGCCTGGCCTAACAAAGACAAAATATATAACACCTGAAAATTAAAAGAAGGGAGGTGTATTTTGGCTCATAGTTTCAGAGGGTTCAGTCCATGATAACCAGCACAAACTTCATGGTGAAAGACATGGTGGAGAAAAATTGCTCATCTCATGGCTGGGAAAGCAGAAAAGAAAGACCTAGGAACAAGAATATGCCCTACCAGGTCACACCTCAGGTGATGCCCCTCCTAGCCAGGCCCAGTCCTCTAACACAACATCAATGGATCAGTCCACTGATGAGTATGTCATGGGAAACTTGGCTTCAAGAATACCTTGGGAAACCAAATTGCATTAACTGGGACCCAAGTTGGTGCCAGCCCCCTCCCAATATGTCATAGAAATAGAATTGTGAATGATAGTAGCCCAAGTTTTAGCTAGCCATTTGTTTACTCTGTAGAGCCTGGTTTCTTTAATTGCTAACCAACTCTCTCCTAGAAGTTTCCCCCCTATTGACTCCCAGCATACCTGTGCTTAACAAATGGTAACCTTCTGGCTTTCTTTCCAGCCTCCTCCCCCTGCTCACTAGATTAACTACTTTCCTTAAAAGTAACTACCTATAACCATGGAAACTGGCTGGACACTGATAAGGTCCTGCTAGCTGACATGCAGATTTGTAAAAAGTTTGTGATTGTAAATCAAGGTGTTACCCCCTCCCCATTTCTGTAAAACTGTTGGAAAAACTGCAACAGGAGTCAGTCAAGCTGAGTGGGACTTGTTTCCTTCATGGCTGACTTTCATTAGCGAATAAACTTCTTTTCTTTAACCAAATTCTGAGTCTCTCAAGTACTTTCAGTTCCCTTTTGCCATAACAAGTATAGCACCCCCATGGTCCAATCACCTTCTGAAAGCCCCACCTCTGTACACAGGAGGCCTTAGGGGATGTTTCAGATCTAAATCATCACAAAGGCCCACAGGTCATCCCCATCAGAATCACATGAGGAGCTCTTATATAAAGCTCGGGTTCTTGATTTTTTTTTTTTTTTGAGACAGGGTCTCACTTTGTAGTTCGGGCTGGCTCTGAGCTCACTATGTAGCCTAGGCAAGCTTCGAACTCAGCAATCCTCCTGCCTCTGCCTCCCGAGTGCTGGGATTACAGGAGTGAGCCACCACGCCCAGCATGGGTTCTTGATTTTTGCTTTTGACCATGGAATCAGCTTCTCTAGAGTGAAGCTCAGAAACTAGCTCTTTAAAAATAACTCTACTTTTTCATTTTTATTGAGGCACAACTGACAAAAATTGTATATTTTCTAGGTATTGTCTTTGCTCATTTTCTGTTGCTACCTAGATACCCAAGTCTAGGTGATTTATAATCAGAAAAAGCTTTCCTTTAGCTCATGGTTCTAGAGCTTGGGCTGTTTAAGAGCATGGTGCTGGTATTTGTTGGCTTATGGCAAAGGCTCCTACTCCATCATGACATGCAGAGAAGCAGAGGGGCGAAGAGAAACATCCAGAAGAGGCAATCTATTGATTCTCCTTCTCCATTCTCAAGAGACCTGCATTAATCCACCTTAGGGTCCTAATTACCTCTCAAAGGCCCCCCACTATTATATTGGGGTTCAAATTTCTCGTGTTTTGTAGGCAACAAATGATGTAGCATGTATACAACCCAATATTTTCATGTACATTTATGTGGTGAAATAATTGCCACAAAGGAATCTGCGTTTTTAACACATTCAAATTTGAGAACTGTAAGGAATTTACCAGGACCTCTTTACTCCTACAGCCTCTCAACTCCCATTCACGTGAAACCAAAACAGGAATTCAGCTCTTCTTGTGCAAAACCTCCCTGCTGAAACCCTCTGCCTCTCTTTAAGTCCAGGTCCCACTTCCAACTCCCCTGCACAGTGGAGTCTCTAGCATGCTAATCAGGAGCTCCAATCCTATCCTCTTTGGACAGCAAGAGTCAGGTCATTTCCTAACTCATGTAAAAGGTAAGCGCTTCTAAGAGAAATCCACTGGGTCAGAATGCAGCATGTGGTCTCTGTCCCTTGACAGCTAAGCACCTGCCCTCCCCATCAATCTCTCACCACATAGTAGAAGGGCTGTTTGATCATTGGTAATCCTGTGCTCTTTGTGGAGAAAACCCATTAAAAAAAAACTGTAACACCTACTCAGCTCCCATCTCAGTTTGTTTTCCATTGCTATAACAGAAGACTCAAAACTAGGTATTTTACAAGGGAAAGGGCCTTATTTTGTTCCATAGTTCTGGAGCATGGAAAGTCTAAAATCAGCTGGCCACATCCAGAAATGACTTCATGCTGCCTCAACACATGGCAGGAAGCAAAAAAGCTAGCAGGTGCCTGGAGATGAGGGAGAAGATAGAGGGCAGCCTCAGAGAGCCGTGCTCTCATTGTCACCAAACTGGTCCCACATAACAGAGAACTCACTCACTGGAGAAAGGCATTAAACCGTCCATAAGGGCATTCCCCCCCCATGACCTGAACATTTCTCACCTGCCATCCCAATACTGCTGCATTAAGGAGTTAGGTTCTGTGCATGTACTCTTGGGGTACACACTGAAACCACAGCAGGTCCTGATGGGTGATTTGGAAGACAAGCTCAGCCCTCTGTCTTTCCCCTTTGACGCCTGGCTCCTTGTGAAAGAGCATGATCCACAGGGCTCATAAGAACAGGGTCCAGGAGAACAGCTCTCTGGGGCCAGCCCAGGGTGGCTATAGCCTTCTCTCTCTGGGGTCAGGTACAAGGAATCTTCCATGAGCATAAGCCACCTTCTCCAATAATAGCGTTATCTGTAATAAAAGTAACATTTTAGGGTCCCTTTGGCTTTAGTTTCTCTTTTAGGAGTTTGAGTCTAATTGCTTATATTTAATTGAATTTCTTCTCATGCCACTAAAAACTTTCCAGAGCTCAGGTAGAACACAAACACTGAGTTACTTGAAAGGAATCTAAATGTGTAACCACTTTAATGAGTATAATTAAACAGGGAACTGATTAAACTGGGGAAGACTTTTTCTCTGGCATTATTTGCTCTTATTGAAGCAGCAGAATTGTGGCAGCCCTGAGCCTCCCTCCTGTTTGCAAAACATCCACCAACAAACAGCCTTTGTGAAAAAACTGAACTCAGAACTCAAGTCAAGACAGCATCCGCAGTGTGGACCTCCTTATAAAGTGCCAGGGTGGGGGTAATTCGGTAATCTCTCTCTTTCCTCCCTTTCTTTCTTTGACCTCATTTACTTGTTTTCAACCTAAATGTAATGCAGTCTACCAATTTTGCTAATAAATTCAGGGCACTCAAATATTAATTAGATTAGAATATGTAAAGAATGTCAGTGAGATCTTGAGAGACTCGGGGAAGTATTGTTTTGGGATTTCCTAAGCATAGTGCATCTTGAATTGATTTCCTTCCTTGGTAATTTTCAGATATGTTCAGCTGAAACCCAGGAAGAGCCTGGAGGTTCAGGGATACAGAGTCTGTGTCACTTGATTCACTTAAACCACCCAACCCTGTCTTTACAAAACTCCAAGTGGTGTCTGGTTGTTCAAATGGCCAGGAAAGCCATTCAGTTGAATATATTTCTGATCTGTACATGTCTATATGGTAGGTATCATATTAAGTATATTTAGATTATAGTTGTAGAGTCAAAGTAGTACATAAAGCATTCAATAACAAAAAGGCAACAGAGACGGCCAGCAAACAGTATGAATCGAATGACTATCATGACAAAAAAAAAATCTGAGAGGGCTGGAGATTTAGCTCAGTGGTTCTGATGCCTGCCTTGCAAGTGCAAGGTCCTGAGTTTGAGCCCTGGTAACCACATACAATGCTGGCCATGGTGACTCATGCCCACCAGCAATCAATACCATATACCACAGTGCCGGGTGTGGTGGCTCACACCTGTAATCCCAGCACTTGGGAGGCAGAGAGGCAGGAAGACTGCGAGTTTGAGGCTTGCCTGGGTTACATAGTGAGCTCAGGGCCAGCCTGAACTACAAAGTAAGACCCTGTCTCAAAAAAAAAAAAAATCTGAGATTTGGTAGGAAGGATTCTCTCCACTGGAAGTTCAGAGAAAGATTTTAAGAAATAGTCTCCCTATAATCCTAGGACTCTGGGAGGTAGACACAGGAGAACTATAAAATTGAGCCCAGCCTGGGAAAACCTACCAAGACTGTTTCAAAATTAAAAAAAAAAAATTCAAGAAGGCCAGAGCTGTAGCTCAGTGTGACAGCTCTGGGATCAACCACAAGTCCAAAAAAACAAAAGAAAAGAGGGAGGAAAAAGAGAAAGAAAGAAAGGGAAAAGAGATAAAGTTAAAAATGGAAAAGAGTGGCTTTAAAGTGGCTGAAAAGAAGACTGGCACCAGCAAAGGAGAAGGTAACCCTCAGCAGGAAAATACAGGTATTTACCACTGACATCACTATCTTCAAAACTGGCCTGAGAAGCATCTCTGCATTTTCGAAGGCACTGGGAAGGACCTCTGTGCAGAACACTTTCCTATCGCAGCTCTGGATGTGGACACTGAGGCTCATGCCATGTGTAGCAGTGAAATGGCCCATGAGGATGAAAGTCTTTCTCTGATGGGGAGGGAGGCACCTGCCTATGTGGGAACAGGGGAAGGAAATGTAACCAGAACTTTGCATTAGGTTTTAGTCTCCTGTGAGTTGACTGCACAAGGTAAAATAATAACTAGGCAGAGATGAAGCTTAGAGAAGCTAAGCTTAGGCCCACTCCATGCTACTCTGGGTAGCAAAAGACCCCAGGCCCCAGCCTGCCGCACCTTTTATTCAGCACCTCTGGAGTACCAGAATGTAACAAAGGCTCAGAGGGCAGAGCAGACACTGGCAATGGCTTGTTCTGCCCTGAAACATCACAACACATGGGACCATTAGAGTCCTCTTTGTTAGCAGAGGTGAAGGTGAGTTGAGTCCAAAGTCTGTAGGCAGGAAGGCCTGGTCAGTTTCAACCTTCCAGTTATTTCTCCCAAACAGGATTGTTCCCAATATACCTGCTCACTGCCTTGAAGAGCCAGACTTCAAGCCTGCCTCCTAGCAGGGATATTTGTCATGTCCTCCTCTACATTGTCTGTTGGTTCTAAATATCCCCACATCTTTGGTCTTCCTTCTTTCTCTTGATTCTCGAAACTCTTGGGCCAAGTCGCCCCCCCCCAGCCCTTTCCTGCTGCTTTATGATGTGGGTATGACTCCTCTTTGGCTTTTATGTTGTCCTTTGCCTCTGATCTAGAGCAGGTGGGTTTGCACCATCCTGTGCTGATGACTGAGTCTCTCATACTCAGTGTCTAAGAGGAGAACGGTCCCGTGCCGTGTTTGTTCCCTCTAGATGGCCCCCAAGTATTTCACCTTACCAATGAATAACGGGGCTCAGTATTTCACCTTACCAATGAATAATGGAACTCAGAATCTTCTCCCTGTTCCTTTCTTCCTCCTTTTTCTTTCTCTCCAGCTTGTCAGCAGTGCCTAGTGTCTCAGATCTGTTTCTGACACTGATCCCAACTTCTCTGGTGTCACCACCAGCTGCCTTTTTTGCCAGAGCAGTGGCATTTTAACTGGTTCCTTTCCCACCAGGACCTCTGCCTTGATATCATCCTACATCACTACCAGAATAATTTTCCTAAAAATAAATTCTAAAGTTACCCATTTGTTTAGAAACCTTTAGTTGGCTTCTAGTTTTTATAGAAAAAAAAAGTCTAAATTTATTGCTAAAAAAACTAACGTCTTCAATGTTACCTGCACCTCTCATCACCTCCTATCTTATGTCCTGCTCATGTCAGATAAACTAGGCCAGTTACCTGTTCGTGGCCCTGTCCATATTGTTCCTGTTTCCAGGAGTACTTATCCTGCCATTATACATCTGGTGAGCTCTTAGTGATCCTTCAAGACCTCACATAAATGCTATCTGTCCTCTAGGAAGCCTTCCCAAACTAGGTTGGAAACCATCGCTCTTACTTCCAGGATCTCTAGCATTTAAAATAAATCTGCTTTGTTAGTTTGCTATGTTTTTAATTTGATGAATGCCCAGTTACTTTTCCACCTAAGGTATTTATTGAAAATCTACAGCACACAAGGAAAGTCAGTCTGTTGATTGCAGTTCCTTCCAGAAAATAAAACAGGTTTTGCATCCACTCTATAAGCCCATAACACACTGCAGCACCATGGCTCTGCATGGAACTCTGATTCTGCTGGTCTCCTTCATCTTCCACCCTCACAACCTGGGACAGCTGACCCCGGGTCCAGGGCGTCTGATCCCTCTCCCTCTCATCAACCTGATGCTATAGATACAAACTGGGTGGTGATGACAGCATGTCTCAGAGGCAAGTTTCTCTGAAAATCTCCTGACTCCTCTCCCCTCCTTTCCCTTGTGTCTTCTGAGTATTGCCTTAGGTCATTGGTGGTGATATGTTGGGATCATGGGGCTGTTTCCTTCTTCTTCATCCACCAGGAGGACTGGGCCAGAGGCTCCAATCCAAGGGGCATCCAGTGTGCTGTGAGGGAACTCAGACCGCATCTGTTCCCTGGCGGGGCACCTCAGGCCTGAGAAGCAGACTGGCCCAGGCCTGTGTCCTCCCAGGTGACTCAGATGTCTTCTCTCTGGTATGGCCACTTCTACTGCTCCCTCTCTCTCATTCTCTTTAGCTTTTTGAGACAGGGTCTTGCTTAGTAGTTCAAGCTGACCCTGAACTCACTATGTAAACCAGGCAAGCCTCAAACTCTTGGCAATCCTCCTGCCTTTGCCTTCTGAGTGCTGGGATTACAGGTGTGAGCCACCATGCCCAGCATTGTGAAATGTGGTACTGGGCATCAAACTTGGGACCTTGAGCTTACCAGACAGACAATGGAACCACTGAGCTAAATCCCTGGCCCTCTATAGCTCTCTAACCTCAGAGCCTGTCTCAAGTAAATGAATGTCAGTGGAGTAAGCGAATGGGCAATTTATTACAAAAGCTGTGTGGAGGGGTATTTGCATTTTAAATGCCTAAGGCACAGACCTGCTAGGTTTCTGAGGAGTGCTGCAGATGCTCTACTCAGGAACCACCTGTCCTGAGCTCCCACCTGGCCACGTAGGCCCTGCCCAGGAAGCAGGAGGGGGACTGCATGAAAGGGAAGCAGGCAGCAGTAGTCCTGTGACGCCTGGAGGAGAAGCTGATGCTTGTCGCGGCCAGGTCTGACTTGTGCCCCGCTGGGCTCACCTCACAGTGATGCTGGGGACAACACATGCTAATTCCTTTCTTCACCATGAGTTAGGGACATACCCCTGCCCTGGGCTTGCGATTCACTGGTATGGTTGATTTTAATTCTTCTTAAAAATTACCTTTCAAAATCTTCATAAAGAGTTTGAGGAGAAGAACCATGGGGAAGATGCTTATTCAATCCTCATAACTGAGAATATGCCACCATGGAATTTACCAGGTTGTCTTGGGTTAACAAACAAAAATAAAATTCTTATAGCACTGAAATAAGAGAACACAAGAGAGCATGGAACATCACCATCTTGGAAAGGGCGATGAAGCTGTCTGCAAGGCAGTTTCTGTTTTGACAGCTCCCTAAAATGCAAGCTTATCTGTAGAGATAGTCTGCGGGGAATTGCGTTTCCATTAGTAACATCTTAAGCACCAACGGCAAATAAAAGCTTAGAGGTTCTTAGTTGCTAAAGCACATCACATATGAAGGTAGCAGTTGTTTGAAAAATCTCAGTGAGAGCTCAAAGGAATCTAAGGAAAAATCAAATCCAACGTCCTCATTTTCAAATGAGGAAGCAGAGGCACAGAGAGGCTCCCTGGCCTCCTACAGGGCTTATTGGTTGCAGAATTAGAACCCCATGTCTGGGCCTCTCTCCACTCTGCTTGCTTCTCCTGAGTGAGTTGGGCAGCAATGTACCTGAGAATTTGTAGATAAAGGTCTAACATTCCCATAAATGTAAGGCTTTGAAATTTTTCTTATAAGTTTTGCTTAATATACTCTATTGAAATGAGACACCCTCCTCCCCAGCATAAAGGAAGAAAATGGTCTTTCCTGAAAGAAGCCAATTTGGCATAGAGCTTCTATCTTTGGGAAAGCTCAAAACGTTCCTGAGAAGCCAGGTATCCAAGGGGGATGGGATCAGGAGCCCTGTGGGTACCAAAACCCTTGCGTGCTCACAACATCCCTATAACCTGTGCACATTCTCTTGTAGACTTTGATGCTGGACCTTTTGTTTTCTTTTTCTTCCCCTCCCTCCTTCCCTCTCTTTCTTTCTTCTCTCCTTTTTCTTTCCTCTCTCCCCTCTTCCCTTCTGTTTTCCTTCCTTCCTTCTTTTCTTTCTCTCTCCTTCCGTCCCCTCTCCCCTCCCTTCCTTCCTTCCTTCCTTCCTTCCTTCCTTCCTTCCTTCCTTCCTTCCTTCCTTCCTTCCTTCCTTCTATTTCCTCCCTTCCTCCCCTCTTTATTCTCTGTCTTTCTTCCTTGAGACTCAGGTCCTTATGTTAAGCAAGACCTCTGCTGTGGCACTATATCCTCCCTCTTCCATATACCTGAAGTCATTTCTAGGTGAGGTATTATACCTAGTACATGTAATTTGCAGCATATATCATTGCTACACTGTATTGTTTTGTTTTGTTTTTTGTAGTTTTTTTTTACCCTGTCTCACTTTGTAGTTCAGGCTGCCCCTGAGCTCACTGTGTAGCCCAGGCAAGCCTCAAACTCACAGCAATCTTCCTGCCTCTGCCTCCCAAGTGCTGGGATTACCGGTATGAGCCACCACACCTGTCACTATGGTATGTGGTACTGATTGCTGGTGGGAGTGAGTCACCATGCCCAGTGTTGTATGTGGTTCCAGGGACCGAACTAGGGGGAAGATGCTTATTTAATCCTCACAACTGAGAATATGCCACCATGGAATCTGGTGCTTGCTAAGCAGGTGCCAGAACCACTGAGCTAACTCTCTGGTCCCAGCACTGTAACCACGGTGGGAAAAACAAACAGTATAGATGCATTTTCCCCCAAATACTTGTAAGGCAAGTGTGGAGGCTGACTGTTCTAGTACTGAGACCAAGTGCTGTCCAATTCCAGGCAGCACCGGGACTGACATCTCTGTGGCAGGGGAGCTGCTGTGGATCCTGCTTCAGACCCAGTAGGAGTAAACTGAGCAACTCACAGTTGTCAAGAACATAGGCAGAGTCCGAGCTGCTCCCGCGATCTGTTCAGCTGCAGGGGGCAGGCAGCCAGGGTCGCGGCTCTGCCACAGAGCAGGCGGCACACGTGCAGGCCCACCCAGCGTGGTGCCTGCGTGCTGGGACTGCTGGGCGTTGAGCTGCTGATTGCAGAGGTTGGCAACATGGAGCCTGCGAGGCCTGACCCAGTAGTGAGCGCCGGGCGCCAACCTGCAGCGATGGAGGGGGCGGTGCAGAGCTCTGGCCTTGCTGGGAAAGGATGGGAGCACAGCCTGGCGGAAGAGCAGTGCAGCCTGTCCGTGGGGCTCCTGTGGCTCTTAGCCGAGATACCAGCAAAAGAGAGGCACAGACGTGAAAGCAGTAATCACCAAAGTCCTCATGACTTTGCAGTGACAGCATAAGAAATACTTCGGATTCCCACGTGTGCACACTTCGGACATTTAGCTGCGTGTTTCTTCATGTATGTGGCCTCCCTGAATTTTCTGCACCTACAGCCTCTACAGCCTTAACACACGGCCCAGAGTGAAGGCTGTAGGGGTCCCAGAAAGAGGAGACAAAGGGAAAACCTGCTCCAGGCTTTGGAACTCCCTGGAGGGGCCTTGGGGTTCTTCCTGCTACTGTGAAGACACCCCAGCTTCGGTCTGAACCCTTGCCTGGCCTTTTCGCATCCCTTTCCAGCTCTCCAGCCTCATTTCTCAGTCTGGTGGCTCAGAGGGAAGCACTGTCCCAAGGATTTCCCTAGTGACGGCTTCTACGTGGCCTTCTCTGCCTGGTTCACACCTCATCGCTCCATTTTCCTCAGCACTTAATTCACCTGTGTGAAGTTAGTTCCTGAGTGAACTTAGGGCCTCTGTTCTGACCAACCCGACTCAGCCCAGTCCCCAAGCCCTGTGGTCTTCGGGTCGCTTCCTCAGTGTCTCCCTACAGTTGCGCCCTGGGCAACATCACCAACCTTCAGAAAGAGCTTTGCTGACTTCTAGTTCCATTCCAGGTGATGGGTTCAGGACACATCACCGCAAATATGAGTGTAGAGACCAGAACATGCCACCTCCAAGGGTGCCTCTTTGGCATAAGGATTAACACTGTTTTTTTTTTAATGGTCACACAGGAAAAGCCCGAGGAGCTACTCTGTGGACAATAAGGGAAACCTCCATTTGTGAGGATGATTCCTCTCTGCTCCAAAGGGGAAGGAAAGTAGACCAGTGCTGACATGCAGTACTGCGAACCGCATACTTCCTCTGGGTTTTAGAGAAACAAAGGTGCTCATTTCAAAGTGTAATCTTTTTTTGGGGGGGAAGAACTCTAGAGGTTTACTTGTCTGTTTTCTGTTGTGTAGATGGACGATGCTTATGTCATAAACCTCTTTACGTTTTTTGCCTGTTTTTTCTTTGTCTTCTGTTATTGGGTGTAAGAGAAGAAATGGCTCTTTTCTCTTTTACACAAGCATCCTCATCCTCTTAGTCATCTATACCAACTGTTGTGGTAAGATCTGGAAAGAAAGAAGGAATCAGAAGAATATATAATAATATATTATTATAGAGCATATAATAATATATAACAATAATATATAATAATAACATTATTATTAGTTATTAATTAGACAAAAGAACTCTACCAAACAAATGAACACCAAGAGAAGTGCTACGGCAGATGCCCTGTCACTGTCAGGCCAGGTTGTCCACCTCGCTTCATTTCCAACTCACTGGCAGATAGCCACCTCCCTGGTTCAGCTACTGCCCTTGGAAACAAACAGACAAAGGCTTTTGTCACCAAAAGAATAGGATTCTGAGGCCTCTGAATCTACTTCTGATTTAAAATGGCCAAAAGGAAGGAGGATACAGCAGGGTCAAGGCCTTCTATCAGACCCTGAGCCTTTCTGATTCCACTGTGCTTCAGGAAGCCAAGCCTTGTGGTCAGTCATCGTATCTAGAGCTGAAGATGGGTTAGTGTTGGTTTTGTCAGCAGTTAGTCCAGTGGTTTGGAGGAGTTCCGGAATTATCCCATCAACACTGCTCAGACTGGACTCTCCAGAAGATGGCAGCAGCTAGTCATTGTCACTTCGGTAGTCACTGGTGTAGAAATGTTTTAAGGAGACTCACTTCTCTTATTAGAACCTGTGTTACTGCAGTGCCAGTAAAAATATTGCCCTTGACAGGAATAGTAATAATAATGAGACCATTTTTCCATATTGTTCCCTCATACAATGGAGAAATGAGAAAAACACTTTTCCTGGGGTTTTAATTGAAGTGCTAATGTTTAGATGTTTATTTCCAGAAAATAAACATTGTTATGCTGTTGAAATGTTGACTCCAATGAAGAATAAGACATACAGCCTGAAAAAACTGTTTTTGCTATAAGAGCTAGAGAACTGAAGTTTGAGGTTTCCCCTATCTTAGAGTTTAGGTAAGAGTGAGGAACTCTAAACATTTGGGTGTCTTGGAATTGGATCTCGATGTCCCCCAAAACTTCATGCATCCATAGGGAGCTGAATCTAGAGCGTCAATGCTAGGATTAAGGACATGTGATTGCTTACCTACTATATGTGAGTGATTGGTTTGGGACCACCTTAATCCCAGTAGTGTGAATGAGATAAAGGGGCAGAGAGAGATGCTGTTAAAGTCTCTTGTTGCTTTTGTTACCTTCTGGCCACAACGAGCTATTTCTTCTCTGTAATGCCTCTCTACTGTGTGCTATTCTCCCTTAGAGCTAACTGATTATGGATTGAACCCTCTAACAACTGTGAGCTAAATAGTTCCTTTCCTTTTTGGATGTTGAATATTTTGCCTCAGCAATGAGAGAAAAACAACTAAAATGCTACTCTTTTCCTTGGACAAGGGAGGATTGAACTTAGTTGTTTTAGGGACAGCTGAAGAAATAATTTTACTTAGCATTCAGCAGGATCGCATGAACTGTTCTTGTTAATATAGCTGATGTACAAATCCAATTACTATACAAAAAAGACAATGTTTCTTAAATGTTTAAGCATGCATATATAAATCTATGTACTTATACTTTCTACATTAAGAATACTGAAGATAAAGCTGGAGATTTAGCTCAGTGATTCCGGTGCCTGCCTAGCAAGCACAAAGTCCCTGGTTTGATCCCTAGTAACCACATATAACAATACCAGGCGTGGTGACTCATGTCCACCACATCAGTACCACATACCACAATGCCAGCTATGGTGGCTCATGCCTGTAATCCCAGCACTCAGGAGGCAGAGGCAGGAGGATTGCTGGGTTCAAGGTTTGCTTGGGGTACATAGTGAGCTCACAACTACAAAGTTGTGGGTACATAGTGAGCTGAACTACAAAGCAAGACCTCAAAAAAAATAAAAATGAATACTGAAGATAAATATAGTTGGATTTCCATATCTGTAGGTTGTGTATCTATGGATTCACCAAAAATGAGTAAAAAATATTTGAAATGAAATGCTCCCAAAATTAAAATTTGAACTTGCTGTATCTTAAGAACAATGCTAAATCTATACAAATGAAGTGATGTATAGGTATTTAATGGCCATTCTAAGAAATCTAGAGATGATTTAAAGTAGGTAGGGCGATTATCACAAGCCCCATGCAAAACACTGCCCTGTTTTATGCAAGAAATCTGCTCATAAGTGAGGAGTCAGGGAAATAGTCCATTCCCAACAGATGCTGTGACTGGCTGTAAACATGTATGTATCTGCTATCAACTTCTGATGTGCAAATGTGGACCACAGATCTCTCTTAGTAGGAAAGTTCTTTGAGCTTAGCTTCATTTTATATCAAGATTGTAACTGGCTGCAGTATTTGAATCTGTACTAGACTAAGTGGCATTTTCCAAAGCCAGTCTCATAGCTGGCAAAGCTAGGCTAATTTGGGGATACAGGGTGCCTGTGTCAGCAGATCATTCTGAGTGAGGAAAATTGCATCTGGGATGAACGCCAGTCCCCCAGATGTACCTGACACTCCCTAGAGGCCACAGTGGGAAGGATTGGCTGTTCTCTGAGAGAAGAATACAGCCTCACATTCCTGGGCAGGTCCTGAGTATGTTCAATCCCCCACCTGTCTGTTGGCTTGCATCACACATCTCAGGAGAATTGGCTTCACCATGGCTTTGTCTCCATCTCAGAGAACCCAAGTCAGGTCCCACCAGTAACAGGTCTCCAAGAGACATCATCTATAAACAGCACACAGGACAGAAAGGAAGTCAAAGGACCTGGATGCCTGACACACAGAAAGTCTGCCTTGATCTCAGTGCCCTTGTCTGAATGTAAGGGCTAGAAAACATCTTTTTCTAAGAGTTCTGCTTTTAACAGTTCAGTATTCCTTTTCTGCAGGTACAAGGAGAGAATTAAGGGTTTATCACTACCTCCTTCATTAGTTCTGCCCAACTCTGCTAGAAAGAAGAGAAAACACTCCTTCTTCTTCTTCGTCTTTTTTTTTTTTTTTTTTTTTTTTTTGAGACAGGGTCTCACTTTGTAGTTCAGGCTGGCTCTGAGCTCACTGTGGAGCCCAGGCAAGCCTGGAACTCAGCAATCCTCCTGCCTCTGCCTCCCGAGTGCTGGGATTACAGGCGTGAGCCACCACGCCCGGCACGGTGGTATGTGGCATTGATTGCTGGTGGGCGTGAGTCACCACGCCCAGCATTGTATGTGGTTACTGGGGTCGAACACAGGACCTTGCGCTTGCGAGGCAGGCACCGGAACCACTGAGCCAACCCTCCGGCCCTCCTTCATCTTTTTTAGCCCATTCAGATTCGCTAAAGACCCCACACGAGGACTGTGAGATTTCCACAGACTCTCTGAAACTCAAATTTTTGTTTCTACCACACATTTTTCACAACTAGCTAGCTTCTTAAAACCTGGCTCCCTACAAAGACCAGTACTGTGCTTTCTCCAAGTTCATTCAGAAAAGTTTTCTAAACCTGTGTGTTTTGCTGCTGGCAAGAAGCTAATGTCAGCTTGTTCCTGTGTAATTGATATGTGACATCTTATACTCAAGGCTTGGCCAAAGTCATTGCTAATAGATTTCAGATGACAGATAGAGACTCCCCGCCCCCTCATCCTCCAGTGGGAAAATTAGAGGGGCCAACTGTGATGGAGGGGTGGGAGATTTGATGGCTTAATGGTCATTTTTTGAATGGAAGCTCAAAATAATTAAAAGAAAATGTATTGGAAAATACATATAAATGTTATACTTATCTGTTTAATGAATAAATTTATTGAGTTGAGCTGAGAGGTAAAGGTATTTTCAGCATTTTTTTTTTTTTTTTTTTGTACCGGGGGTGGAACTCAGGACCTTCTGATTGCAAGGCAGGCCCAGCACCACTAAGCTAAATCTCTGACCCTAGGTAAAGGGATTTTGAAAAAATTAATTAACTTTAAAAAATGTGTTGTCATTAAATCTCACTAAACATGATCAGTTTAATGAAACATTGAATGATTTTTTTTTTTTTTGGAGATAGGGTCTTGCTTTGTAGTTCAGGCTGGCCCTGAGCTCACTGTGTAGCCCAGGTAAGCCTCAAACTCAGCAATCCTCCTGCCTCTGCCTCCCGAGTGCTGGGATGACAGGCATGAGCCACTATGCCTGGCACTGTGGTATGTGGTATTGATTGCTGGTGGGCGTGAGTCACCACGCCCAGCATTATATGTGGTTACCGGGATTGAACTCAGGACCTTGCGCTTGTGAGACAGGCACCAGAACCACTAAGCTAAATCTCTGGCCCTGAATGATTTTTTTAAAAAAAAATTCTCTTTTAAAGTTTCATCAAATTGAAGATCATGTATAAAGATATCAGGACAGTGCCAGGGGCACAGTCACTCAACAAATGTTAATACTACATTTTATAACCTGTACTTGAAGGGTGACTGACTGTGTGTAATAATCTCCAGAGCATCTAGATAGCTGCTATGGTGGCAGCTCTTAGGAAAATAAAAGATAAGCAGGATATCTCAAATAAATGTGAGTTAGTTTCACTCAGAGTTTTCTTGGACTAGAGCCTTGTGAGAGACCTAACAGCCTGGAACATGTACCCTTCTATCAGCGACAGCATGAACTTGACCCATGTATCCATTTGCTCTTTTCACAGCTATTTTCCTTTAATTTCAGGTAGGAAAGCTCTAAAACCAAGATGTCCCTACAAATCTAGAAGTCATGAGAAACCTTGGGCAGGTCCTGAGCACGTGTCCATTAGATCCACTCATGTCACCGACTTTATGGAAGCAGTAGGATATGGGCCTGGCTATCATTGTGAGGTCCTTAGAAAAACTGGCCAGCGGTTGTTACTTTTCTGCAAGGAGTTCTGACAGGGAGCTTTATCTTGCTGCTACAGGGCTGAGACTTCTCTTGATAATTCTGACTCAGTGGCCTGGGGCTCAGGAAGTGCTGGACCAACAGTGTCACGTAGTGGAGTATTCATTCTCATGGGCCTCTGGATGTGGGCGACAAACAGTGACAGGCAGAGCCCAAACACTGGGTGTTCATTGATCAAAACAGATACATATTCAATAAGCAATTGACAAAGACAGAGTATTTTTTTTTTAAGGAGAACAAATGCCTTTTTGTTTGCCAGATTGCTTCCACGGTGCTCAGTGCAGTGCAAGTCACAGCCATTGTCATCCTCCGTTGCCATAGTTACTGCCATAGTTGTCTTAACTTGTCGAAATATCAACCCTGAGTGGCTTTATTTTTCCATTCAAAGTCATTTACTATGCTCTGGTGATGACCACCTAACCCTCCACTCTGAGATGGACCTTGATTAATAACACATCAGTCCGATTATATATACCCTTAGTAATTTCCAATGTCTAAAAATAACTAGTCCTGTTCTACTTTCTAGAACCACATATTAAAATTTTTTATGAAAGCAGCATTATATATAGTGTAATATATCTCAAGTGTAGTATTCAATGCACTTCTATAAATGTGCATTCCTATGTAGGGTAGGAAAAGGATATAAAATCAATGAAATTTTCATATATGAGCAAATAGAAGCCTATGAATGAAATTAAAGAAACAATTTTATTCATAATAGCATAGAAGGAAACAAAAAATTTAAAAATAAATTTTTAAATCTAAGAGCTATAGATTGTTGTTGAAATAATTTAAAAAATACATAAATAGGGCCAGAGATTTAGCTCAGTGGTTCCAGTGCCTGCCTAGTAAGTGCAAGGTCCCTGGTTCGATCCCCGGTAACCACATACCACAATCCTGGGTGTGGTAGCTCATGCCTACCAGCAATCAATACCACATACCACAGTGCTGGGCATGGTGGTTCATGCCTGTAATCCCAGCACTCAGGAGGCAGAGGCAGAGGCAGGAGGATTGCTGTGAGTTCGTGGCTAGCCTGGGCTACATAGTGAGCACAGGGCCAGCCTGAACTACAAAGCAAGACACTGTTTCAAAAAAAAAAAAAAAGAATATATAAATGGAAGGAAAGACATCCATGTTCATGAGTTGGAAATCTTCCCAATTTGATATTCAAATACTTAAGTTGGCAATACATCTCAATTTGATCTACAAATCTAATATGACTCAGATCAAAATCCTAGCAGCATTTTTTTTTTTTTGAGACAGGGTCTCACTTTGTAGGTGAGGCTGGCCCTAAGCTCACTAAGTAGCCTAGGGAAGCCTTGAACTCAGTAATACTCCTGCCTCTGCCTCTTGAGTGCTGGGATTACAGGTTCAAGCTACCACTCCGGCCCCAGCAGCATTTTTGACACAAATTAACAAACTAATCTTAAAAATCTTATGGATTTCACTGATTTGGAATAACTCAAACAATCTTAAACAAAAATAAAGTTGGAAGATTCTCAACTCATGATTTCAGAATTTACTTAAATCTCCAGTAATCTACACAGCATAGGATTCTCAGAAAGATGTACAAGTCAAGGGACTCAATTCAGGATCCAGCACAAAACCCTTAAATTTATCATCAATGAATTTTTAATTGACTCAATGAATAAAAGAATGTTTTTTTTTAAGAAAACATGGTGGTAGAGAGTAGCAACACCTACACAAACAAAAATTTGGCTTTTTTGTTTTTTGAAAAGCTTTTGTGCCTGCAAGAATACCATTCATAAAAGTAAGAAGACAATCCATAGAATGGGAGAAAATATTTATATATCATATTTGTTAAGGGACTTATGTCTAAAAAAACAGATAAATTCTTTTGTGAGGTGTGGTGGTCCACACCTGTAATACCAGCACTCAAGAGGCTGATTGGGAGGATGGCAAATACAATGCCAGGGTGGGCAATTTAGCAGTGCCCTATATTAAGCCCTTACCTACAGGATAAAAACCAGAATTTTTTTTTTTTTTTTTGGCTTTTTGAGACAGGGTCTCGTTTTGTAGTTCAGGCTGGCCCTGAGCTCACTATGGTGCCCAGGCAAGCTGCCGCGAACTCAGCAATTCTCCTGTCTCTGCCTCCCGAGTGCTGGGATGACAGGCGTGAGCCAAAAAACCAGAATTTTTACAACTCAATAAAATTTGAATGACATTTTTTCCAAAAAGAAAAAAACCAGAAGGTACACAAAAAGATGCACAATTAATTAAAAAATTAAGGAAATATAAAGCATAATGCAACCTTACTTCTGACACATTAAGGTAACTAAACTAAAAAGAGACAATAAAGTGTTCAAACTATGGAAAATATGAATCGTCATACACTGCTGGTGGGAACTTCACATGTACAGCCATTTTGAAACATTCTGGCAGTATCTCAAAATGCTAAAAATATAGTTACCTTATGACCTGGCAATGACACTCCTAGAGAGTTCAAAATCTATTTTTTTTTCCCCAGACAGAGTTTTCCTTTGTAGTTCAGGCTAATTCTCTGGCTCAAGAGTTGGAAATTTATCCAGCTGGACATGTCTATCACCCTTGAGTTTTGGAGGCTGAGTCAGGAGAATCCTAAGTTTTAGTCTAGCCTGGACAATTTGACTAGTGAGATACTGTCTGAAAATTTTTTAAAAAATTAAAAGTGGCTAGGAATATAGCTCAGTTTTAAGACCTTACATTCAATCCTCAGTATGAAAAAAAATTAAAGCAAAACACTCTATATATTCACCTGAACATAAATATTTGTTATAGCATTATTCATTATAGCCACAAAGTGGAAACAAATAAAATAATTACCCACTGCTGTGTGGATAGAAAAAGTATTCTAGGGCCGGGGATTTAGCTCTGTGTTTCCACAGCCTGACTTGCAAGAGCAAGGTCCCTGCTTCCATTCCTGGAAGCCACATACAACACCAGGGGTGGTGACTCACACCCACCAGCAATCAACACCATATGCCACAATGCAGGACGTGGTGGCTTATGTCTGTAATCTTAGCACTCAGGAGGCAGAGGCAGGAGGATTGCTGAATTCAGAGGCTTGCCTGGGCTACATAACGAGCTCAGGGTCAACCTGAACTACAAAGTGAGACCTTGTCTCAAAAAAAAAAAAGTACTCTATCTATACAGTGGAATATTTATTAGCATTATAGAGGACTGAAGTACTGAATCATGCTACAGGGTGGATGAACCTTGAAAATCTTATACTAAGGAAAGCACTTAGAAGTAGTCACAAGTTGTATGATTTCAATTTCATGAAATGTCCCCAGTAAATGAATCCATACAAATAGAAAGAAGATAAATGGTGTCAGAGGCTGAGGGGAGCAGGGAATAAGGAATAATTTCTAATGAGTGTGTGATTTCTTATTTAGAGTGATAAAAACGTTCTGAATTAGATAGTGGTGATGGTTGTACAACTCTCAATAGTAAAAAAATTGAGCTGTATACATGAGAAAGATGAAGTTTATGATGTGTGATTTATCTCTTGAGAAGGCTGTTAGGAATATGTGGTGTGTGTGTGTGTGCGCGCACATGCGCGCGTGCAAATGAATTGTCCCCTTCCAGGCTTCAGTGTAACATTCATATTCCCACTCCAGTTCCCCCGTAGGCTGCAAGCGGCAGTGTGCTCCCTGGTGGCTGTGGCCCTTGTTCCAGCTCATTGTCTACAACAGCAGGTGCCCATGAAAGCTCCTCCCAGGTAGGAGGTCACTGCTGCTAAATCTGTCCAAACACTGGGGAGCTCTCAGAAGCTTAGCAACACTGACATCAGCCACTGTTCTGCTGGTGTATGTTCCCTGGGATCCCACACACTTCCCCATTTCTGATAAAGGCCTTCACTGACCCCAAATGGTAACAGTCGTGGGGAACCTTAGGGTAGAGACAGAGCAGTTTACCATGTGTTAACTTACCACGAAGCCAAATCCTAAAGTTCCCCTTAAGGGAGGCCATGCATTTCTTGGCTGTTTATACCAGTTTGAGTTGGGTTTTCTGATATTTCTTATTAAAAACCAACTGACTCAGCAGAGATATCAAAAACAAAACCACCTAGGGCTGGAGATTTAGCTTAGTGGTTCCGGCGCCTGCCTCGCAAGTGCAAGGTCCTGAGTTCGATCCCAGTGACCACATAGAATGCTGGGCATGGTGACTCACGCCTACCAGCAGTCAATACCACATACCACAGTTCCAGTGTGGTGGCTCATGCCTGTCATCCCAGCACTCGGGAGGCAGAGACAGGAGGATTGCTGAGTTCGAGGCTTGCCTGGGCTACATAGTGAGCTCAGGGCCAGCCTGAACTACAAAGTGAGACCCTGTCTCAAAAAAAACAAAACAAAAACAAAAACAAAAAAAACCACAAAGCCACCTATGGTGGGACAAAAAGAACCCAAACTCACATGTGTTCCTTCTTCCCTGTCTCATGATGAGAGTGATTAGCAGCATGTTCTCATACATGGAGCAGTTGATGAGAAAAACTCACCACAGGGCTCCATGGTCACCTTTGGGGAGGGTTTGTTTAGGTTCATACCACTTTGATACCACCAGCAGGAAGAGTGTTCAGTGACTGAGGAATGTGTTGCTTCAGCTACTTCCCTACCTCCTTTGTTAACTTTCTAGAAGTTGATATATACAGTGTTATTTTGGTTCACAAATGCTTTTCTTTTTCTCAAACAATCTGGCTCACAAACAAAAGCATTTGGCAAAACTTCAAGTCTTTTTTGCAAACTACATTGGATGACAAACATGACCACAACCATCTTTCCCTCACAAAACAAATGTGGCCATCTTTTCCAAAACTATGGAACAAATTAAGTTTGTGAGCCGAGGTACCACTGTACTGTACAACTGTTAAATAATTATATGAGGCCACTGCTTTGCACTAAGCCCCTGTGTGAGGACTCAGCAAACCAGACCAGTATTCAAAATGGAGCTCATCTCCCTAAAGTTTCACATCACTGAGATGAAAATAAACTATTTATCAACCTTGTGGAGGAATCAAGATTAGTGAAATGACAGCTGTATTTCCTAAAAAGGACAGTTTCAGTTGACATGCCATGAACTCCTCTCTGCCTTTATCCTTCCACAAAAAAGGTGTTAAGTAACCCATTGTCAGCCAGTCAGGTTCCTCTCTCCTTATCTTACAAGGAAAATAACTCTGAAAGGATCGATTTGCTTTTTGTTGTTGTTTGGATCCTTTTTACGTCCTTTTCTGTCTATAAAACCTCTTCTGTTAAACAGAAACTTTATTCCATTTTACGGAATGAAATGTTGCCTAATTCTAGCATTAAAAATTAAACTAGTTAGAATAAATTATTGTAATTTTATCCTTGGGTATCAGTTACAAACAAGGCAGTGCACATAATGGTCTATAGGTTGGCAAGCTCTTGCATGTGCATAGGCTCTTACCAACGGCCCCCAGGAAGAGACAGAATGCTATCAGCTCCCAGAAGATTCCTTCCCTTTCTTGCCTCCTTCTAGTCACTGCCCCACCCTCTGCAGGCTTTAGCACCTGCTCCTTTATCATCACCAGGAGTGTTGCCTGGCTGTGGTCTTCATATTGAATGGATGGATTATCCCACATGCATGTTGTCAGGTCTTATTTTTTTCATTTATCATTTTTGCCAGAGGTATCCGTGGGTCTGCAGTCTGCAGTCATTCTCTGCCTTTGTAGTGTA